>APFE030845122.1:41346-73316 GCA_000404065.3 Pinus taeda
TTTTTGTTTTTTGTTTTGGGTCTGCAGTAGGATCATAGTTGTAGGCATAGGTCTATGTTGAAACTTGTAGTACTTAGCGAGACCTTTCCAATAAGGTATCATATGTGCCAAATAGAGATAATATGACCAAGTTACAACCCTGGGAAGTTGGCTGCCCAACTAACCCCAATGGGGTCCACAAACTCTTGGTGTTACATCTCCTAGGGTTAGTGTTTTGGTTGTTTAGGGTTTCCTCATGTTTTCCAATAATAAATAAGCCTATGAACCTCATTACAACACAGTTTAGAGCCATGTAGCCGCCACATCTCTTCTCAGAGATAAGCTACCATTGCTCGAGCTATCTTATTTCCATTCTGTTTGTAAGCATAGTTCAATATTTTTCTATTAATGAAATGAAGTGTTTTTATGTTGCATCTATGTGTTTATGATTATATCTATAATTTCTTGCATTCTTGTTTAAGTTTGGATCAGTGGTATCAGAGAGGTCTGCTCTTTCTTTGTTTTTTTTTGCATGTCCCCAACAAGGTCAGGGTATAAGGAGTTAGGGCTTGATCTGGTGGAACCATTGCAAGCTCAACCTCGCAATACCCGATGACCTCCCATGGCAGAAGAAAAGAAAGACAAGGGGGCAGGAGATCCTTTCATAATGTTGCTCGAGGAAGCCCTCGAGCGACAGAGGGACGCGATGATGGATAGATTTGCCGAGATACTTCGACGGATACCCATAGGCGATGGATCTTCATACAACAACCACTTAGGAGCTGCCACTTCTTTTAAGATACAATTTAACATTGATATTCCCATATTCGAAGGTTTGATAGATGCAGACGCCGTAGATAAATGGTTAAATCTATTGGAAGGGTATTTTTCAGTTCATGACTTTTGCAATCGGGAAAATATTACTTTTACACTTCTCAAAGCCGCCCCACACATCAAGGACTAGCAGGAAACCTACTGTGAAAAAAAGGACAAGAGTGAGTCCTTGTTGTTTTCAGCCGCACCCACTTGGAATTATTTCTAAGACGCCATCAAGGAAAAATATTACCCTGTCGAGAGCTATGAAAGAAAATACATAAAGTGGACCACACTATGGTAGGGAAGGGACTAAGATGTGCCAAAGCTCACAAATATTTTCCATACCCTTCGCGCGAAGCTGGGTATCAAGGATACTGAGCGACATTTGGTGCTCAAGAACCGTGACTGTCTGCACAAGTACATCCAGGACAAGATGGAGTTCTAGGAAATTTCCTCGCTTGGCATGGTGTATCGATACGCTGTCAAGATCAAGCAAAAGTTTAAATAGAAGAAGTAAGACTTTGGATCTGCAAATCCAAAGCAAGGAAAAGGCACCCCCAAACCACAGAAAAAAGGACCAAGCCAAGTTGAGGCTACCCAGGATAGCCCGCCGAAGCCACAAGAAAAGAACACCAAAAAGATGAAGAAGGACACGGGAAAATGGTGTGAGTTCCATAAGAGCTCCATTCAAAATACGAGTGTCGGGCCAAGCAGTCATTGGTGGCCGAGCTGAAGGCTTTGGAATCAGACTCAGGTTTCGAATCTAAACCATAACTTGATAAGGGAATTGACAAAGTGAAACAACACATTGATACGGAGCCCAGTGCCACTGTGGCCACCACCAAGACCCAGAAGATTGAGCTTGAAGATCCAGAGGAGGGGGAATGCCTCTTCAACTCACAGATGTGGGTGAAGGGTTCTTCGCTGCAGTTCATTATCGACAATGAAAGCCAAAAGAACCTCATTTGAGCAGAGGTCGTGAAGCAGCTGGGCCTAAAGACTACAACACATCCACAGTCATACACCATCGAGTGGCTTCACCAAGGACGATATCTTCGCATCATCCAATAGTGTCGCCTGCCTTACAATATCAAGCCCTTCACAGATGAGATACTGTGTGACATTTCCCCTCTTGAAGTTTGTGATGTATTGTTAGGACAACCATACTTGTGGAAGTGACATGCTGTATATGAGTCTAGACCTCACTCTGTGATTATTACTTTGGTTAATAATTTGTACAGGATACCGGAGGTAGCCCCACCTATCACCATCTTTTCGATCACTACAAAGCAATGCAACAAGATCATTTCCTAGACTAGGAAATTTGTTTTCCTTATGATTCACCCCCAGGAAAAGAAGAAGGTTGTGGCCACAGCTTCCTGGTAGGGCTCCTCTGCACAACAACAACAGATGGACAAGGTCGTGGAGGATTACAAGGATATTTTTGCCTCACCCACAGGGGTACCTTTGCATTGTCAGGTAAAGCACTCCATCGATCTGACCCTGGGTGTGCCACTACCCAATGGACCGATCTATCGACACTCTGTTCTAGAGAATGATGAGATCAAGAGGTAGATTCAAGAACTATTGCAGAAAGGGCACATCAGGCCAAGATCATAACCTTGTGGGAGCCAGATTATATTGGTATAGAAGAAGGATGGGACCTAGAGGCTTTGTATTGACTATCAGGTGTTGAATAAGATCACTGTCCGAAATAGGTACCCAATCTCGCGGATTGATGAACTTCTATACCAAATCAAAGGGGAAAAATATTTCAGCAAGATTGACTTGAAGTCATGTTATCACTAGGTGCCTATCGAACCCTCCGATGTGTGGAAGAATTCCCTTAAATCCAAGGAGGGCCTTTTTGAATGGTTGGTCATGCCGTTCGGATTAACGAACGCCCTTGCAACCTTCATGAGACTGATAGACAACATCTTGTGACCCTTCACCAATGCATTTGTGGTGGCGTATTTAGATGACATCTTCATCTTTAGCGAGAGTTGGGAAGAGTACCTCCACCATATTCGACAGGTCCTTCAAACCCTATGACAATACAAGTTGTGTGTTAACTTGGAGAAATGCACCTTTGGCCCATCCCAGGTTCAATATCTAGGATACATTGCAACCTACAAGAAGAGTATCATAGTAGAGGCCACCGCTAAGCTCTTCTTTGAGCGAGTGTGGGTACACTTTGGGATCCCATTGTCCCTTGTTTCAAATCGGGATAGAAGATTCTTGAGTGCATTTTGCTCAAGTCTCTGGTCGATGCTAGATACAAAACTTACTAAGTCCACAACTTTCCATCCCCAAACTGATGGCCCATTAGGAATTTTGAGGTCTAAAATGGGCCTCCTAAGAAAAATGTAAAACTAAAATAAATTTTATAAGAACCAATAGGATTCAAGATGATGATGTCAACCATGGGGGGTGATTCACCATTTTTAAAGTAAAAAGGTAAAAATATTAAAAAATAATAAAATAATAAAACTGTTTTTTCAACTTATCTCCATGAGGTTTTATTCAAATTTTGAGCAGGATTACTCATTGGATGTGAAATTTAATTCCTCATCCAAGGAGTACCCATGTTGGATACTTTCGATGGACAATACTACACGAAAATGAGAAATACATGAAAAATGTGATTGCAATCACGTTTTTTCATGTATTTCTCATTTTTCGTGTAGTAATCTTCATTGAAAATATGCAACATGGGTACTTCTTAGATGAGGAATCAAATTATGCATCCAAAAAGTGCTTCCACTCGAAATTTGAGTAAACCCATAGGGAGATAAGTTGAAAATACAAGTTGAATTTTTTTCTTTTTCTTTTTTCTTCTAAAATTTGATGATGTAATCTAATATTATTTTATTATTTCCACTATTATTTTATAATTTCCTTAGGAGGCCCATTTTATACCTCAAAACTCCCCTAATGAAACAGAGGTTGTGAATAGGATGATTATGCATATTATGTGCATGTACAACTCAAAGCATCCACACACGTTGGATGAAAGTCTCCCCTATGTCCAACACAGCTACAACAGAGCTCTCCACAACTCAATAGGCCACAACCCCTTCAGGTAGGGTTGGGATTTCAACCATTATGTCCCATTGAGGTGGCCATACCATTTGCAACCACTCAGGTAGATTCAACTCACATTTAGTCTGAAGTTGAAAGGGCTAACAACTTCATTGAGCGCATTCAACACATCTGCCAACGGGTTCATGATATATTGGACAAAGCCAATGCTAAGTACAAGTAGCGCCATGATCATCATCGAGTGTCACACAAGTTCCAGCTGGGTGACAAAGTTTGGCTACATTTGCAGAAGGAGTGCCTTATTGGACCCCAATGCAAGCTTCACCCGCTCTGATATGGGTCATACACCATCACCAAGGTTGTCCGTGACAATTCCTTCGAGCTTAGCATCCCACCGCTCCTTGTTCTGCTCTCAATGTTCAATGTAGATCACCTTTGGCCATACTTTCCACCATTGTTGGACACATTTGACATTACAGAACAACTCACACCAATAGAACTCAACCCAGACAGCATGGAACATGCCACAACTGATCAGATTATGGACACACAGAACAAGAACACTCACTAATAAAGGATACAGTTATATCAAGTTGTCAAAGCAGGCCAACTCCTTCACTAGGGAAAGTGGTTCACCAAGGACCAGGTTCAATAGAAATTTCCTCACCTCATGGAGGCTCTGCACACAATGGGGACCATTACTTACTTAGGGGGAAGGAATGATCCAGGTGGATATTGGTGGCCACCCGTCTACTCCACCTTGACCCCCTAGTCAGTTTCATCTGTTTCCTTTTTCATTTCAACATTTACTATTTTTAGCATTTTTTCAGGTCCTGAACTTTCGGAGTAGTTTTGACCCCCTAAATGGCATTTTTTTGTGGTCTATGGTAGGCCCATAGCCATTGGCACAGACTTGTAGTGAAACCTGTAGTACTTGGCGAGACCCTTCCAACAAGGTATCATACGCGCCAAACAGAGATAATATGACCAAGTTACGACCCCGGGAATTTGGTTGCCTAACTAACCCCAACGTGGCCCACAAACTCTTGGTGTTACATCTCTTGGGGTTAGGGTTTTGGTTGTTTAGAGTTTCCTCATGTTTTCCAATAATAAATAGGCCCTTGAGCCTCATTGCAACACACTTTAGAGGCATGTAGCTGCCACATCTCTTCTCAGAGATAAGTTACCATCACCCGAGCTATCTTATTTCCATTCTGTTTGTAAGCATATTTCAATGTTTTTCTATTAATGAAATGAAATGTTTTTCTGCTACATCTCTGTGTTTATGATTATATCTGTAAGTTGTTGCGTTCCTTTTTAAGTTTGGATCAATTTGAAAGTGAAAAAAGAACAGTGACACAAGTTAGAGTTAAAACATTTATGGATATTGATATAATTTGAGTCTTATAATTAATTGTAGGGAGTAGATAGGGGAGGCAGGAGCGGGAGGGGTGATACTTAACCTCGAAGAAAAATATGAAACAAAGTATGCTTGGGGACTTGGGAAAGCCTTTAATAACCAAGCCTAAGCTCTCTCTCTTTTGAAAAGTCTGAAGATAAGCATATCCAAAGGCATAAAAAAATTGATTATTGTTGGTGACTCATTGGTGGTGATACAAAATTGCACAAGGCTATCAAGAAACGACCAACCTTTTGACGACGACCCTTCTCCATTAATAACAAGCATTATTTTTTTGTTAAAAAAGCTTGATCATTTCAAATTTTATCATGTAAAAAGAGGGAATAATCAAATGGCAGACCATCAAGAAAATATGGGTGCTACTTTACCCCAAGGGAAATTTCATATTGATCTCGAGATATCAACTTGTCACGTCCCTTAATGAATAGATTAATTAAAATTACAGTGGAGTACAGGTGGTACATCAGGTTAAGAGCGGTTCAGAGGTATAACTCCTTAATTATCACCTTGGGTATGGTTACAAGAATGTTGGTAGCCGTCAAGGGACACAATGTATTTAATAATAAGTGGGTGCGACAATGTTTAGCAACTATGAAATAAGACAAGTGGAATTTACCAAGTGGTTTATAAATGGTATTTTAGGTGAGTTTATTTCCAGTACTTTGCCATATCAATTCTCTTGTTGTGTGACAGTGCTTCAACTGGAGGAGTGTGCCATGATGGGTTTGTAGGTCAACAACGCATTTAATTGTGAAGTGATGGGAGTCTCTTCGCAGCCAAAACTCTTGGTTATAAATAAGAGTTGGGCAAGGCAGATAAGGAGCATAATAGTCTTGGTGCAAGAAACAATAGTGAAGAAAATGGCATCAACAAACTCAAGCAACGAAAATGAATTGAGAAATATGGGCATAGCAAGAACGTAACGCAGTTGATCGATAATTCAACCAAGCTGGTAGTAGTAGAGACTTAAGACTAGATAATGGTGTTGCTGGCTCATCTGAATTGATTTGGAAAAGATATGGAACTTCTGCGGAAGGCAATGGAAACGTTGAACGTAGGCATGACAATTATGAGGTATTTGGTGGAACTCAAGGTCAAAATGACAGCGGTGGGAGTATTGAAGGATGTATTTGGCCTGTGCGATGCACTTGGACCAATGGTGGCAGGGGTTGGGGATGCTGTGAATAACAACCAAGAGCCTGATGCTGAGGAAACTACAAATTTGAGTCAGTCGATGGAAGTTGCTCAAGATAGAGAGGAGCATGATGGTCGCGGGTAGTTTGTCTTTGAATATTTATGTTATGTTGAAAAGTTAAGCTCTGTCGAGTTTTTTGGAGAATTTATAGTATATGTAATGTAATATTAGGCAATAAAAATAAGGAAGATAGCAATCATGTCTCATTGAAAATTCATCTACAAATCTTTGAGACTACTCTTCTTATTAATGTAAGGGACCTGGTCCATTTCCATATTTTTCTATAAAATTGCTACCCGTTTATTTAAAAAAAATGGTTGTAGGGAGTAGTTGATTTTTTTTTTTTTTTTTTGTAAATCAGCAATTTGTATTAAGACAAAAAATACATAGTGTACAAAAAGGTCTGCTTGTGTAGACTAAATATCGACACCCTTGCCCGATTCCAACATTTCATAACCATCTAGACTGTCAAAATCCCCAAGGCTCACCACGTAGGGCAGCATAGAGAAGGTTGGGGACATCAAAACCAGTAATCCATCTGAGTAAATGGCAAAATAGAGACCAAACAGACCAAAGTTCCTCCGAGAAAAGCAGGGAAAACTAAGAAAAAGACTGTTAAAATGGGAAACAAAGTACTGAAATAGAACAAGTAAACTCGCGTAATCAAAACAGAACAAGTGCTGACCCATGAACCATGAAAGCACATAGAGACTCCCAAAGCAACCCATTATAGCCCGAGAATGATATAGTCCTTGGTGGAGGAATCCTGGCCGGCCAAAGTTGTGGCTCTGCTAGGCTGAGGTGGACGCTGGGAAGAATGCTTCCCCTGACTGGTCCCCGTGGTCTCCTTCGCCCCTTCCCCCACAACAGCGGCATCCTGTGATATGGAATGCCTCAGAAGGCTAATCAACAATGTGAACATTTTGGATATGTTACCAAATTGTTGCTCCAGCGAACTGATTTTGAAGTCTAGTGCTTCCAAAATCACCGTGTGGTCCGCAGATAAGACAAAAATAGCCTGGTGAGCCTGATTGAGATACTCCCCTTGCATATTGATAGCTTTCGATAACATTGTTTTCATTCGCCACATCTCCGCCTGAGTGCGGATGTATTGAGTTGCCCGTGTTGTTGCCGTGTCGGGATCCTGAACCCACTCCATTTCCTTTTCCAGTTCATTTTCCTCCAGGTTTTCTTCCTCTTCTGTAATAATTGCTTCCAACTCCTCTATTTTGCGTTTTTCCTTCTGTGAGGTTCTCGTTTCATATGCCTCCCAAGCATGCTGCAGGTCTTTATTGGCCGAAGTGTTTCTACTGCCTTCTCGCGCCATCCTCCTATGACAAAGAATAGAGAAACATAATCTTCTGAGAGCACAATTGAGAATGATGCTGGTATTCGTTGGAGAGCAGAGCATTGCTCTTGTAATTGGGGACTGTAATTATAGAAGAGGGAGACCCTGAGTCGCTTGAGGCTCCCCATCTCGTCAACTTATGCTCGCACGTCCCTTCATAATTATTTCTGCTTTGAAGATCACAATTTTGTTGATAAGCCGGATCCCTGTTATTAAATTTGCCCTGCTTGAACCTTTCCGGTGAGTGCCGAGTGGCTTCTATTTTGTTTTTATGCCGGCGGAGTCCATAATTTTTGTTCATGGAGCTCTTTGGAATAGTACCGACGTGCTTGTGCATTGAATGCCTCTTCCATCCGTGTACTCCTTTAGCCTTCTGACCCTTTATCCTTACTTCCCTTCGATTGGATGGCGCCATTCTCCACTAACGGCGAAGATCTTCGTACCCCTAGCCTCTTCTTTCGTTAAATAATGTCCTGCCTCGAAAGCAGTGTGTACCTGTTTCTCAGCTTCATGCATGTGATGTCCTGCCAACAACTGTCCAAGTTGACAGTGGGATTATCGATGCCATAATTTTCCAAGTGATCCGCTACGGTGTTAGCTTTGTGTCTAATTGCCTGAAAGATTAAGTCGTTCAGACAAGATAGATGTTTGACAATGCTATCTGTAACCTTGGCCAATCTCCAGTGTCGAGTGACTTTACTTGTTTTGGCCCCCGAATACAGTTTCCTCGCTGCCGTGATCGCCAGCTGAGAGTCCCCTTCCACCACAGCTGCTCCAACTTTTAGTTTCCTGAGAATTCTCAAACCTTGTTCCAGTGCTGCAAATTCCATTTCGTTATTAGTCCCTTCTTCTAGCGCTCGACTGTAGATGTACTGAATTCCACCTTCATTGTCCCTAAGAACCCCTCCGATGCCAGCAGGTCCCGGATTACCCCTGGAAGCTACATCGAAATTGAGTTTGAGGAAGCCTAATGGCGGCCGATTCCAGGTATTCACACTGGTATTTAGCTCCTGCCGACGATTCGAGGAGGATGCGAAGTTTCCCTTGTCAAGGTCAAAAGCTTTCAAAATCTGTAAGTCTGCACTCGAGATGTTTGTGTCTTGTTCTATCCTTCCTTTGACGAGAACCGATTGCTTGATATTTTGGAGAATTGTATCTTTTAAGTGGTTTATATCTCTAATTTCATTTATGAAGACTCTCCGGTTCCTTTCTTTCCAAATTGTCCATGCAATGAACCCTGGTGTGAGTTTCCAAATGGTGTTAACTAGTTGATTATTGGAGAAATTACCCCTCCAATTCTCGATAGTTTCTTGAATAGAGTTCCTAACCCTATCCATCCTTTGAAGAATGGTTTCTGCCCATTTCCATATACTGTCTGCCCAGTCACAGGTGTTGAAGAGGTGATTCATGGTTTCCTCTTCCATTCCACACATGGGGCAGCATGAAGGGCTTGTGAATCCTTTTTTCCGGAGATTGTCCTAGGTTAGCATTTTCCTGTGCATTAGGAGCCATAGGAAAGTTTTTATTTTTGGCCAAAGCTGGGCATCCCAGACTTTGTTGTGCCATTTGACCTTTTCTTCATGCTTAGTGTCTTCTATGTGAGTTTTGGCTTCTCTGAGCGTGAAGTTGCCTCCTTCTAGCTTTCCCCATCGTAATTGGTCACTATCCCCTGCTATACTTGTCCTTCTCTTGTCTAGCTGTGTTCTCAGGTTCTTCATATCATTGTCTACTTAGGTCAAGTGCTCTGTCTCATTGAATATCTAGGTTCTCCACACCTGGTCACTTTCATTAGGCTTCCAATACTAATTCACTGTAGTTCTCCCAAGCTCCTGGTTGTTTCTTTGCAAATCTGCGAACTCAGGCCTTTCTAGCTTAGGGAGTTGTTGCCATGCATCTTCCCAACAAAGGGTTGTTTCACCATCACGAATTCCCCAAAAGCTATGCTCCTGGATAATTTGTCGGTTGTTTCTCGCTAGGTTCCAGATTGGTAAGCCTTCTAGGTTTTCTTGCATTCTGATTAAGTTCTATAAACTATGATTTGGAGCGTACTTTTCCTTCCAATATTTGGCCCATGGTAGTTTAGGTTCTTTCAACCACTTCCACCATAATTTAGCACCAAAGGCTCGGTTAATCATGGAAGGGTCTTGTAAGTTCAACCCTCCCAGATGTTTAGGTTTGCATAGTTTGTTCCATGCTATCAGTGACCATTTCTTCTTCTCTGAATTACCCGACCAGAGAAAGGTCCTTTGGATGACCCTTATCTTTTGCAGTACTCCCTTGGGAGTTGGAATAATGGAGAATATATATTGAGGAATGGCCTGGAGGACTGCTTTGGTTAAGACCAATCTTCCTACGAAGTTTAGGGCCTTGTGGGTCCAATGATGACATATTTTTTCCAGGATTGCCAAAATTTTTTCCCAGTGCATTTTTTGCCAAGGTTTGTCAGTTAACGAAACTCCTAGATATCTCGAGGGGAGGCTGCTTCTTCGGAAGCCTAATATGGAGGAAAGATTTGTTTGCACAGCTAAATGAGTATTGAAAAAGAAGATAGAAGATTTTGATAGATTTAGTTCCATACTTGAGGCCTTGCTAAAGAGATTGAGAATCCTTTTGTAGCCCAAGGCTTCTTTGACTGAGGTAGTACCATGCAACATCGTATCGTCAACAAATTGTTGTTGGGTAGTTGTTGGAATTGAGGGCAGGGGCTGAAGTCATTTAATAACTCCTTCCTCTTTAGCTTTATGAATAAGTCTACTCAAACCTTCCATTAAAATCATGAAAAAGAAGGGGGATAATGGATCACCCTGTTGAAGACCTCGCGAAGGAGAGAATTGGGCAGAAGGGGCTCCATTCACTAGAATTGAAAATCTAGTAGATTTTACCAAAGCTAGTATCCAAACTATCCATTGTTCAGCAAAGCCAAAGGCTCTCAATATCGCTTCCAGATAGTGCCAGTTAACCTTATCATATGCCTTTGATAGATCTAGTTGCATCATCATACCTACTTTCTTCCGAGTTTGAAGTGTGCGAATCATCTCTTGTGCCAGTAAGACATTGTCCAGAATCTGTCTCCCCTCTACATAGCCTGATTGCTCTTCTGAGATAATGCCCGGAAGTATGGGTTTCATTCTATTGGCTATTACTTTTGTTATAGACATATTTGGGCACTGCAACCCCAATCACATATGTCCATAAACCAAGGGCTCCTGAGTCCCTAAAAGTGTTGTTTCATGCCCTAAAGGAACAAGGTCAGCTGATTACATCATCTCCCAGAAGTTCTCCACAGAAAACTGCTCATAACTGGTCAAGACTGGACCATACAGACTGCTCAGTGTAGAGGGTGCGATGCATCTCACCTGCTCAGTGTAAAAAGTGTGATGCATGCTGGAAAGCCCTTCTGTAGGGTGCGATGGGCGAGAGTAGACAAATGGAAGAGACAGTTTGCAAGGTGGATGACCATGGAATCTTCCAGAAACTTCTCTTGTGACACTTGCCTCTCTGAATTCACCCAGGATGAGTAAAGAGATCATCAATCTCCAAGTGGAATCAAGAACTATCAGAGAGAGGACACTAATCAAAATCCCAGAAGCTGACTCACCCCCCTGCAATCATCTATATATGGATCCCTCATCCCAAAGATCCAGAGGCTAGAATCTTGTATCTTGTAAGGAAGTGCTGTTGGTTCCCTGATGCAATATCATAGTGTTGGGTGATCTAAGCTTTTCATGAGGTGAAGAAGGGCTTTCATGCTGGGAGGATGATGCTAGGTTAAATCAATGGGTTGTAATCGTCGCTTCTAACCTCTATGCCAATAAAGCTATTCAAGTTTTCCTCCACATTCTTGTATGTTTGTTAATATATGCATGTATGTGGTCAATATATATCTGGTCCTATATTGTTTATGACTGTAGATCTCTGCACTTTGAAGGTATTATGCTCCTTTGACTTTACAAGTACTCTTTGAAGCGGAGTGGTCAAGGGAAGAGCAGCAAACATCTGTCAAAGAGGAGAAGGAACAAGCGGAGAACCAAGCGAAAGATCAAGGTTGGTATTCTTTGCTCCTATCCTATCTACTTCTCATAAAGGAAAGCGAAAGTAACTTTACTCTGTTTGTTTCTAAGATAGCTACCCGTCTTAGTGGGACTAGCAGCTTTGCATAGACACTAGATTTCTTGATAATAACTTTGGAAATAATCTTGTATAAGACATTGCATAGCGCTATTGGACGAAACTTTGAAGGGGTGTTAGCTTCTCCTCCTTTGGAATCAGCGCAAGGAAGGTAGAATTGAGGGAATTGAGGATTGAGGTTGATCGCAAGGAATCCTCCACTACCTCCTAAAATTCTGTTTTGACTATAATTTTATGGTAAAACCATCAGGCCCAGGTGCTTTATCATTAGGCATTTATTTCACGGCCTCTTCCACGTCTTCCATGGAAATTTCTCGAGTTAGAGCCATGTTTTTCTCTACCGTAATTAGCTTGGGGATTGAGTAAGTAAGTTCATGAATGGCCTTCGTTCTGTCAACTCCAGGTTCTTGAGCTATTCTGCTGAAATGTGTAGTAAGAAGGTTGGAGATCCCTTGATGTGTCTGTATCGTGGCTCCCTGTTCATCTTTAAGGCTAAGAATTTTACTAGCTCCTCTGTGGTCAATAGCTGATCTATGGAAGAATTTCGTATTCTGTTCTCCTTCCTTAAGCCACTGAACTCGAGATTTTTGCTTCCAAAGAGTTTCCTCCTGTTGGCAACGTAGTTGCCAGTCCTGCATCAACACCTTTTCCTTGTTCACAGTTTTTGGGTTTATGTTCCCTTGAATCCATCCTTCATGTATCTGCTCTAATTGCTCCTCTAGTTTCTTTTTTTCTTTGAATATGTTCCTAAAGACTTCTTGATTCCAGATTTTGATTTTGTCTTTAATGTATTTCAGTTTAACCTGTAACCTATACATTTTGGTGCCTTTAATGCCCAAAGGTTCTTTCCACCATTTTTCAATTTGCTGAATGAAATGAGGATGGGTGAGCCATAATTTTTCAAATTTAAAAGGTTTATTTCTTGGAGTACCCTGGATTGCAGCAGTCAATGTAATGTGCCAGTGGTCTGACCCTCCACTGGGAAGAATATCTGATTCCACAATAATTCCTTCCAGTAGTATTCCTTCTATTACTAGAAATCTATTCAGTCGAGAAACTATTTGCTTTTCACCTCCCCTTTTGTTGTTCCATGTGAAAGCACCATTTCTAGGGAAAACATCCACTAGATTAGCCATCTTGATGAAGTCTAGGAAAGCTTCAGAGTCTCTGTTGAGTTTCCTTATACCTCCTTTCTTTTCCATGAGGGTGGTTATCATGCTGAAATCCCCCACAATGATCGCCTTTGCTAGGGGATACCTTAGCTTCAGGTTAAGCAAAGTTCTCAATAAAAGAAGCTTGTCCTCTAGCTTTTGTGGACCATAGATATTAGTACAAAGATAGGTCTCAGAGTTTCCTACAACTTGAGCTTGTACAACTATGAAGGATCTGGCCCCCTTAGAGGAAAGGATCTTGATTAATTGTGGATTCCACATAGTGATTAAGCCTCCCTCCCATCCATTGCTGGCTGTCTCCAAGTATTCCATACGCTTACCTAATTTTTTGCTGATATTGATTACCATGCTGCTTGAGCATTTAGTTTCCTACACAAACGCTATGTCTGGTTGTTCCTTTTGGACTTTCTTCTTTAAAAGACACTATTTTGTTTGGCTGTTTAGCCCTCTAGCATTCCAATAAAGAATTTTCATTTTAAACAGAGTTTAGGAGGTTAGAGAAAAATCCTCTAGGGCTTTCATCTTATCGGAGTTTAAGAGCATTTATCCCAGTTCTTTTAATGCCTCATTATTGGTTCTGCATCCTCTCTTTTTACGGTGTTTGGAACTTTTGGATGTTTGATGCAAACCCTGTGGACGGACCCCAAGCCATTTAGTTGTGCCCAAGCTTTTGCTTTGCAGTTCCATCTCTGCTCTTTGCGGTGCTATGAGCATGTCATTAATTATTTTTACTTCCTCTTTCGATATATGTTCCATTCCCTTCTTTTTCTAGTTTTCAACCATGTTTGGTAGATCCACACCCTCTTGCTCTAGTATATCATTGAGTTCCATGTCTTCGCTTCCGATTTCACTAGTGAACGTTTCTGAGTCTTCTTCAACCCCCTCTGTTGTTTCTTGAACCTGGAGCATTATGCTCAAAGGGTTCACCTCCGGTTCTTTTATTTCTGGCCCTGTTGTAGATTTGCTTATTTTGTGGTTTTTTGTTCTTTAATGTTGTCCTATGATTTCGTTTCAGTTTCCAATATTTCAAAAGCATTGCTCATGTTACCTTGTGAAGTGCTTGCCTTGGTTTGGCGTTTTCTATTTGCTCTCTGTTTGGCTTTCGGTCTGGTGAATATTTCCTTGTTCTTCTCTTCTTTATTGTCCTTGTGATCTCCTACTACTTTGTTCAGTGGGCATTCTCTGATTAAATGACCATGCTCATGACATTTTCTATAGCGGAATGAGATTTGCTCATAATCTATAGCTTGGAAATAATCCTTGTCCCTGTATTCCAGCCATAGGCCCTCATGCAAAGCTCCCGACACATCCATTTCCACATAGATTCTGGCGCAGGAGGTGTACCTTTTTTGCAAAGTCACTTCTGAGGCCTTGATGAAGGTCCCTAGCTTATTACCTATTTTTTCTAGAGTTGCATGACCCCAATAATCAATTGGTAGGGAAAAAAGGCGTATCCACACTGGTACCTACTTGAAGGTTTCCTTTTCTGGTACAAAGTTGGGTTTCCATGGCCTTATGTAAAGGCTCGCAGAGGCAAAGAAATAAGGGCCTCCATCGAATATCCTATCCTTATCTTCTAAATTTGAGAAAACAACAGTAAAAAAACCTTTAGCTCCTAAGTGCAGTCTAACATCACCTTTGGGTTTCCACTGTTTCTTTATCCACTGACACAACGCCCGTTCTGTTGGTCAGAACCCCATGAACCTGCATATCACTACATGTTCAACCATGTGATCCCAGTATGCCTGAATCTTCAGGTCAGATATCACAACCCTTAGGGTTTTTGCGGCTTTGGGTTTACACGGACCTTGGTTCTTCTTCCTGTTGGGTGTTGATGTCGTTCCCCCTTGTTCCTCTTTATCCTGATTCAGAACCTCTTCCTCTGCTCCTGCTTGCTCCCTTCCCTGTTTGTTTTCATGAGCGAAATGTGCTTGTGTTGGATTCTCTCTGGCTCTACTTTCTGTTCTTTTACTGTCATCCTTTTCCTTCAGTTTTTGAGTATTATTACCTTCATTTCCTTTATTGCCTTTCCTCCCCTTGCTGGTCATATATTCCTTATTTGAATTTTCGTAACCTGCTATCTACACCCCGTCCCATGCTGCCAGCTTGTTCATCATTATTTGTTTGTAAGATGGGGTCCCAGTGGACCCCGTGTTTTCCATTTGTCGAGTCAGAGTTTGCCCCCTTCTGTGGAGCTCTGTCGCTCTGGCCCTGTTCTTCTCTAGACTTGAAACCTCGATCCGTTGAGTCCGTGAGCTTCAAACCCTCGTTTCACCAGAGCTCTCGTTCCCGTTAGGCAAAATATTTTTCTAGTTGAATTATTAATTCCATAGAAGATTTATATTTGTGAGACAAAGAGGACATAGGTCTACTTTTTACAGATCATTGAGATAGAAAATCTATACAAAGAGAATCTATTTCCATTATAATTCATGGTTGGATTGAAGATAATTTTGGAGGACGAAATTAAGTACTTATTTTAAGTGAGGTTCTCCATCATCGTTTTGTATTTTCTTGGGTTATCTTATTTATTCGAAATTGTTGGTATACATATGTTAGTTTAATCTTTAAAAAGATAGGTTTTTATCCAAAGAGATTGGTAGGGTTGAGATGAAACCCTCTCTTTGTCTTAATACAATCTGTCTCATACCGAAGGTTCTTGCTATTATATCACAATAAGGAAAATTCACTCTCCTTTTACGGTTTCCCTAGCTAAGGTCACAAGTTTAAGTGTGCCACATCTTGGTTATCTTGAGCTTTTGGTGGAATTATAATTGAAGAAATAGTTTTTCAATCTCAATATAAAGATTCCCATTTATTTATAAATTATGTTATGGTTTCATACCAATGTTGTTAGAATCAAATTGATTATTGAAATGATAAACCCCCCAGACTAGAGATCGGTAGGAACCGAAATGAAATCAATAAAAAAACTGGACCAAAAAATGGTCAACCAAAAACACAAAAAATATTTAGATTTTAAAGAAAAACATGTATATTTGTGCATCCATATGTATCCAAACCATTTATTTACAAATAAGAAAAAGTTTTCATTTATATAGCATGTAAGGATGCACATAGCCAAAATAACACCCAAAGCATTCCATATCTGAATAAAAAATACATCAACAAACAAGCCTTAGATGGTCTCTAACATCCAAAAAAAACATGCTACAACAAATACCTATATACCATCAAAATATTTACCTATATTAGGATCTTTGTCATTAATGTCACACTCTAAGCATTAAAATAAGAAGAAAATTCTTAGCATGTCAAATCAAGATTTTGTTTGAGCAATGGGTACATTTTTAATAGGATCATGGTAGAGGAGTACAACAATAGATACCACTAACATCAAGGTACATAGAGGGATTGGTGCTCTTGATTAAATGTTAGTTCCATACTATTGTACATAACAAAATCCAATGGAAACATTGCAATTCCCCCAATCCTAAAATCCTAAAATCCTAAAAAACTATTAAGTTTGCTAGCTTTTGAGTGGGATCTAGAATTATACTTTCTCTATATGAAATCGAATGAATTAAGAGCTACTCTCAAACATCCTATGTAATTTCATGGTAATGTTTAAAAAGGGAAAAGAAAAAAGATAAAGGAGAATGCCACTTTTACTTTAAAAACTTAACATTACCATTAATTGCATAACATTCATAGAGCAATATGATCAAATAATAACCTCTCCTATTCATAAATCACTAATTAAAAAAAAACTACGTTCAAAGGGTCCTTGATAAAATTGTACAAAACAAGTTGGTTTGGTACCGAACCAACCGATTCAATAAAATAGTCAAATCAAATGATTTTGTACAAGAATCGACAGGTTTGTTACTAAAATTATTGTTGAGTATGTTGTCATTGATATCAAAACAAGTATAGGATCTCAAGCGAGTGAAAGATGTCACAATGGGTGTAGGATATCATTAGTGATGTTGTCAGTATGTTGGTTGTCATGGTTGAGGATTTTGATGATGCATATCACCAAATTTATCTTGGAGCCCCTAGCCATTTGATTCTATCCGTCATGACAATTTCAATGGTATGTGGATCATCATGAGAGGCCTCACAGTTAGAGAGATACGTTTGGTCAAAGTTCCAAGTCCCTTGATGTGGGAAAAAACCCCAAAGGTTTGTTGATCTGGCAGCATTCAATTCACTCTAGAAAATGAAGCAAAATGACGTCAAAGCCATGGCATAAAGTCATTCACTAAGGAAGATTAAAAAATATGGAAACCCTAATTCCGCTAGGGTTTTGGGTCAAAAATGATAAGACAATTTAAATTATTTTTTCCCTCCGATTAATTTGAAATACAAAAAAAAATTCTCCCTCCTAATAGTTGATGTTGATTGCACAACTCATATCCCTCAAAAAATATATAAAGCACCTCGGCTCTTCTTCAAATACAATCAATTCAATGAGTATCCTTGTGAAGCTCCTCATTTGATTTCAGGCCTGAGGTATTTGCAAGGATTTCTAGGCCAATTGCTTATTGGGGATTATTGTTTCATCTATTTTATTGTAGGTGATGAAGAATTAATTCGTTGAGTTACTTTGCTCCAATTTTTTTAGTGAAATAACACATCTTTGAAGTAGCTCTTCCATTGAATGTTGATTCTGTGAATGCAATTTCTAAAGTAGTTTACCCTTGTGGTCATCTTCAACAAATTCAAAGTTTTAGAGAAAAATATTACCAAGGATCTATCTGCTATTTTCGTTGGAAATTCCATGAACATCTTAATTGTTGAACATTGTTGAAGCAAGAAATTCAAATTCGTTCTTGGGTTCTAGTGTAAATCCTCAATTCACCTCAGTTTTGGTGTTCTCTGCATATCGATGCTACATTACACATCTGAAAATTATGCTCAAGACTTGATGTCCTCTATTTGATTTTTCTAGAAAATGAGCCTTTTAAGTCTGTAATGTTATGTGCAATGAAGAGTATAACGTTATAGTGCGAAGTGTAACGTTATGACCCAACTAGTGCCTCTCAAGTTGTTTTGGAGTGATTTTTAGCAAATACTGGCAACTAGAGAATGAACATAGAGTTGCATGTTGAGTGAAGGAAGAGAATATGAACAATATTGATGCTATCTAAATTTAGGCTTATGTGATCCATATTATGAATGTTGAGCGATCTTTCGGTAAAAATCACATAAAGAAACTTTAAGTCGACACGTTTCAAACCATTTATTGTGGTTCATCTTCAAGATAAGATGAAGAATAAGATCATGACATTAGATTAAATAGATGAAGAGAGATGTTTTCTAGCCATTAGAATATAACAACTAGTTTTGACTAGAGAATTATTATCACTAATTAATAAACATTTTTTTAATTAAAATGAAGTAATAGATGGAAATTAGTTGTACATAAAGAATTAAATTATTTTTATAATTATCATTATTATTTTAATCAAAACGAAGTTCCGTAATAATAAGGTCAATAAGGTCAAACTTAATTACTCTAAACAATATTTGTCAAACTTAGTTATTCTAAACAATAAAACTGAAAAATAGTAAATGAATAAACAAAACAAAAATAATAAGGTCAAATTTAACTATTCTAAACAATAAAACTAAAAATAGTAATAAGAAAATGAAAAAAAAACCAAAATAATCAATTAACTCAATTTCATTATTTAAATCCAAAAAAAATGAAAAGTAAATAAATAAGAAATAAATGAATACTAGTAATTCGATTAAAATAAATAAATAGGTTTATAATATTAGATCTTAGGATTCTGTGATCCATATTGTAAATAAGATTGTCTTTATTTTTTATTTTTTATTTTATTCGAATTACTTACTGGTATTCCTTTATTTCTTATTTATTTACTTTTCATTTTTTTGGATTTAAATAATAAAACTAAGTTAATTTCATTATTTTGATTTATTTTTATATTTTAATTTTGTTTTATCATTTCTTATAACTTTTTTAAGTTTTATTGTTTAATAGTAAAATTGACCTCTGTTATTTTTATTTGTTTGTTTTATTTTTTCATTTCTTATTATATTTTCAAATTTTATTGTTTAGAATAATTAAGTTTGACCTTAATAATTACTGACCTTTTGTTTGATTAAAAAATATAATAATAAATTATTTATTCTCATTTACAACTAATTCCCCATTATATGCATTTTTTAAAAAAATGTTTATTAATTAATGATAATTCTTTAGTCAAAACTAGTTGTTATATTCTAATGGATAGAAAACATCTCCCTTCATCTATTTAATTTAATGCTATGATCTGATTCGTCTTGTCCTGAAGATGAACCACACTAGATGGTTTGAAACACGTCGGCTTAAAGTTTCTTTATGTGATTTTCACTGAAAGATCTCTCAACATTCAATATTGATGCTACAAAGTTCGATCCAATACGAAAATTTGATCCAATGAGCTAAGAGCGGTGACATATGTAGAAACCAAAATCTAAAGATGTGATCTAGTGACCTAAGAGCAATGACACCTGTAGAAACCAACACACACCTGAAGAGTAATTTAATGTCAAACTTGTATATAGAGAACAATGCTTAATAACAAAGGATTGGATGGGTGTTTGCAGAGGTCGATTAGAGGTAGAATAAGCGCACAAATGATAGAGGTTGGATCTTGTGTTGTCTATGCGATGATGAGAATTAATGAGGGGCAATTAGACATACTAGAATATGCATGAAGAGATTGGAGTACTTGTAACTTGAATATTGTATATATCAAATATGAAGAAGTTGATGTGCATATTATGTAGATGAAGCAAAGGAGCTATTATTTTATAGTGATCAATGGATAACAAAGAGCTTGTATGAAGGCCAAAGAAAATGTGGTGCATAGTTTATCTATTCATGATGTGCACAAACTATGTTGAAGACAAAATATTAGGTCGAGAACATTGAGCTCCAAGTAACAGGGTGTGTGGTTGGATGTGCCAAGTGACAAAACTATTTTGATTTGGTTTTCTAGTAATGTTGTTGTTGCATAACAAAAGTTATTTGGGTGTGTTGTGGAGGCTAATAATTGAAGTAATGCTCGAATACTATTGTCCTGTACCTTGTGTCAATGCCATGTAATGTGCTAGTAATTGATGAGCTATGAGTATAGATGTGTCTTTGGTCAACAAAGAAATATATTTGTGAGATGTGCAACCTATATACTTCAGAAAATGATGACAACTCTTGAGTCAATAAGAGGTGTTGTAGAATGTCACTTGATTGTTGAGAGTTATTGAACTGTTAATGGTCTCCTTGATACAAAAAATGTATTGGATGATGGATTAGGGTTTTGTGGACAACTCATTGTGCTTAATGAACGAGATTGTTGTAGCTAAGTTAGATATCTAGGGCTTGTATATATTTCTCATTTTTGAACTATTGTATGGGTCTTATGTAGATACCTGGAGTTTTTGTATGGGATAGGGGAAATACTTTTAGTGTTGTGATAGCGGAGCATATATTGACATAGGCAAAGTTGATATGATAGTCTCTTCATGAACACAGTAACCTTGATGACAATGATGACATTCTCTTAATGGCAGTAATATTTGATTCCCTTCTTGACAATGATGATGGCAATGATGTTATGACAATAGTAGCAACAACGATAATGGACAGTTGGAGCAGTGGTTGTAGTAGCAACAGTGGTAGTGAGAGTGATAATGGTAGAAAAAATAACAATACTTGAAGTCATTATTTGTATTTGGGTCATTGTACCAGGTACATGAGCCCAAAATCTTCTAGGTAGCATGTGTTTCCTTCCATCCTTACTAGTAAAATCCCTTAGAGAGTTTTCTACTTCCTTCTTGTTCAACTAGTAAATTTGTATGTAAACCATACATACCAAAGCTTGTTGAGCAAAATCTCTTGTGTATTGATGTGGTGATGTTTCATGTTCGTTTGATGATCTAAATGGTTAAAATATAAACTAACCAATTGTGAAAATTAAGAGAAATATTGATTCAACCCCCCTCAATATTTCCAACAATTAGTATCAAATTTGGTCCTTCTTTGAAGCTTAACCACTTGAAGGTAGATTTGTAGCATTCAAAGTTGATTGGTGGAGACTGCAGTTGAAGATAAGATGGTTTTTGATCTCGAAAAATATGTTAATTCCCTTAAAGACAAACTTCAAAAGGTTGAACAAGAGAGGGAGTTGAACAAATTTTTGTATAATAAGCTTTACTCAGAACATGAACAACTGAAGAAGGAGAATACGAAGCATTACAATAATTGGAGATGGTTTGTAGTTGAAATCAACCAACTTCAAGATCAAATTAAGAAACAACAAACACCAAAAAAGGATTGTGAACTTGATGAAGGAAAGAAGGAAGTGGATCACCTCAAAATCATGCTACAAGATGTAAATAATAGGGAAAGAACCTTGACAAGCAAACTCAAGGAAAATGAAAAGTCAAATAAGTGGAATAAGCAAGATAAAGAACTTGGCAAGAAAACCACTACCTTGAAGAGAAAATTTGAATAGGCCAAAAGGACTGAGGAAGTCTTAAGAAGTCAAATGAAGTAGAAAGAAGAGGATTGCGTGAAACATGAACAAGAAATCATCACCTTGAGAGCAGAAGTGGACAAGCTAAATAAAAAATTGAGAAGCTCATAGGTCTTGGATGGCATTCTCAATTTCCAAAGATCACCACTTATCAAGACAGGTCTTGGCTAAGTTGGCGAGTCCTCATGCTGGAAGGATGAAAATGTCAAAGAGGAAGAGATGTCACGTGACGAAGATGGAAAGAAGCCTCACTCCAAAGATGAAAATAAGCCTTGCTCCAAAGAAAAAAAGAAGCCTCATGCCATAAATGAAGAGAAGCCTAAAGTCAAAGTTTTGCACAAGTCAACCAACATTGGAAGCTAGAAGAAAAATGCCTCAAGAAGTCAAGATGATGCATTCATGACGCCAAATCATAGAAGATCAGTGAAAATAGGAGAGCAACAAAGCGTTGGATACTCTCAAGGATGAGACACCTTTAGGAGATCATCACCTTATACACCCTTTTATGCAGACACATTTCATGGTTATTTCTATCATATGTTCTATGGACATAGAGCTAGAGAGTGCAAAGAATATGGTAGCAGTAATGATAGAAGGTTTTTTTGAAGCCGTAGAGGCAAATTTTCTGAAAGACAAGACAAAATCCCATATTTTTATGATAATAGAAGTTACAACACCTTTTCTCCATTACTCACACCAAATGTAGAGTGCTACCTATGTCATAAATTTGACCATTTTTCATGAGATTGTAGAAGCAACTTGACATAGATCTTGCAGAATCGAGAAATAAAAACATTCATCAGGGAAGAAGACAAGACCACCAGGGTCTGGCAAAGAAAAAGAGTTTCATAATGAATTCTTGCACAATTGGAAGATGCATAGAGACATGGGGAGCCTGTAGGAGAGCATACTATCAGTGGGGCCTATGTAATGGAAGAGATGATGCAGCAGGAAAGCACATTGTTAGGGGGAGATTATAGAGATAATATAATAGGTAAGCATATTATTAGGAGGCCCCATATCACATGTAGATATCGCTAAGGACACGTCAACCACTCTTTTCCATTGATGTAAAAGGGGGAGATAATCTTGGAAATAAAAGAAGAGAAGAAGCATAAAGTCAAGGGGATATTATGTAGCATGCCAAGGGATGATTGGTGTGTTGACATTAATGAAAAAGGGGGAGATTGTTGAGTATGTTGTCATTGATGTCAAAGAAAGTACATGATGTCAAGTGGGTGCAGGATGTCACAATAGGTCTAGGATATCATCAGTGATGTCCTCGGTACACTGGCTGTCATGATGACATGATGCATTGGTGAAACCATAGCACTAGGGTTTGCATTACTTGGACAATGGACATACCTAGCACTTATGGAGGATTTTGATCACTGAATTTATCTTGGAGACCCCCGCCATTGGATTCTATTCATCATGCCAATTCCAACGGTATGTGGATAGCCAAGACAATCCTCACGATTGGAGAGATATGTTTGGTCAAAGGTCCAAGCCCCTTTATGTTGGAAAAAACTCCAAGGGGTTGCTCACATGGCAACATTCAACTAGCTTAGGAAAATGAAGCAAAATGACATGGCAACCATGTCATAAAGATATTCATTAAGGAAGATTAAAGATTATGGAAACAATAATTCAGCTCGGATTTTGGGCCAAAAATTCTAAGACAATTTAAATTGTTAGACTTTAAGCTTCTGTGGTTGTTATTTGGTGTAGTATTTTCCGGATTATCCACAATATCATATTCATCGTTTCGACGTTTTGAACCCCAAAGGGGATCCATCATCAGGACCAAAAAGTGGTTTTGAGAGAAAAAACCACCGACCAGTGTATATATAAACCTAATTAATCCTAAATAATGAAAGCCGACTTTAGCCTACATATATTAGTTTAAACTTTATTCTTATTTTCATTTATTTATTTCACTTTTAATTTATTTGTTTTAATTATTATAATGTAAATTTATTTATTAATTAGTTTAGTTAATTAAGTTAATTATTAGTTGATTGATTTAATTAATTAATTAATTTATAAATTTTGTTTTTATGTTTCTTTTTTAATTAATTCATTAATTATTAGTCTAATTAATAATTAAATTTAATCATTATAATTAAAATTTTTATTTTAATTATATAACTGGTTTAATTTTAATTTATGTATTTTTGGAATTGATTGATTAATTAATTAATTAATTAATTAATTATTTTAATTAAATTAATTATAATTTGTATTATGATTCTTATATCTCTTTTTCCTTTTAATGTTAATTTTATTTTGTAATTAATTAGGTTCTAAGTTCTAATTTATAAACAAAAAACCTGAGGAGAGAGATTAATAAATAAATCATTTAATTAATTAATTTAAATTGATTTATAATTTTTAACTAATGTTTACTATATTTATGGGTCATATAGATTATTTTGTTATTTTTTGGTTATTATTAATTAATTTTAATTATTATATTATAATTATTATTTTTGTGAGAGACCACGACTACTAAGTTAATAAAACCCCTCCAAATCCTTTGTATCTTAGTATCACTCGTCTCTCCCCAAATAAAATAAATAAAAAATGAAAAAAAAAATTAATTAACTAAAATTAATTAAAATAACCAACAAATAACAAAATAAATTTATATGACCATAAATTATAGTAACATTAGGTTAAAAATTATAAATCAATTAAATTAATTAATAATTAGATAGGTTTTCTTTGTTTATAAGTTTAGATACTTAGAACCTAAATTAATTAAAAAATAAATGAACCATATAAAGGAAAAGAGATATAGAAATCATCATAAAAATTATAAATAATTTAATTAAAATAAATAATTAATTGATCAATCAAAATAAATAATAAATAAAATTAAACCAATTATAATTAAAATAAACATAATTAATAATAATTAACAATAAAATTAATTATAAAGTTGATTAAAATTAATTAATAATTAAATAATTAAAAAGAAACATTAAAAACAAAATTATAAATAATAAAATTAATTAATTAATTAACTAACTAATTAATATAATTTAATTAAAAATTATTATAATATTAAATAAATAATTAAAACAAATAAATTAACACTGAAATAAATAAATGAAAATAAGAATAAAGTTTAAACTAATATATGTAGGCTAAAGTCAGACTTTCACTATTTAGGATTAATTAGGTTTATATATACACTGGTTGGAGGTTTCTTCTCTCAAAACCATTTTTTGGTCCTGATGATGGATCCCCTTTGGAGTTTGAAACATCGACATGATGAATATGATACTGTGGATGATCCGGAAAATACTACACAATTTAAATTGTTTTTTCCTTCCAATTAATTTGAAATTCAAAAACATTTTCATTCCTAAAAGTGGATGTCGGCTACCCAACTCATTCCCCCCAAAAAATATATAAAGCACCTTAAATCTCCTTCAAATGCAATAAATTCAATGAGTATCATTGTCAAATCTCAACATTTGATTTCAGACCTAAGGTATTTGCAGGGGTTTCTAGGCCAACTTCTTATTGGAGATTAGGGTTTCATTTTTATGATAGGTGATGAAGAATTAATTCATTGGATTACTTTGCTCTGTTTTGCTAGTGAAGTAACACATCTCTAAAGTAGCTCTTCCAATGAATGTTGGTTCCACGAATGCAATTTCTGAAGCAGTTTATCCCTATGGTCATCTTCAACAAAGTCAAAGTTATGGAGAAAAATGTCACCGAGGATCTGTCTATAATTTTCGTTGGAAATTCCATGAGCATCTTAATTGTTGAAGACTGTTGAAGTAGGAAATTAAGATTCTATCTTGGAGTCTGGTGCAGGTCCTCAATTAATGTAAATTTTAGTGTATCTCTGCATATCGATGGGCTGATGTTGAGACACAATTTCTACTACATTACACATCTGAAAATTATGCTCAAGACTTGATGTCCTGTATTTGGACTTTCCAGAAAATGAGCCTTTTAAGTCTGGTATTATTTTGTGCAATGGAGAGTACATCGATATAGTGCAAAGATTATTATTATGACCCATCTGATGTATGCCAAGTTGTTTAAGAGTGATTTTTAGCAGATACTAGCAACTCGAGAATGAACATAGAGTTTCATGTTGAGCGAAGGAAGAGAATATGAACAATATTGATTCTACAGAGCTCAATTAAAATTTGAAGATGTGATCCAGTGACCTAAGAGCAATGATACTTATAGAAACCAAAATTTGAAGATGTGATCCAATGACCTGAGAGCAATGACACCTCTACAAACCAACACATGCATGTAGAGTAATTTAATGCCAAACTTCTATGTAGAGAATCATCCTTAATACCAAAGGATCAGAGGGATGGTTACATAGGTTGATTAGAGGCAAAATAAGTGCGCAAATGATGGAGGTTGGATCGTGAGTTGCCTATGTGATGATCAAAATTAATAAAGGGAAATTAGACCTACAAGAACATACATGAACATATTGGAGTACTAGTTGTAACTTGAATATTGTGTATATCAGATATGAAGAAGTTAATGTGCATATTGTGCGCATGAAGTAACAAAGTTATTGTTTTACAGAGATCGGTGAATAACAAAGTGCTTGTATGAAGGCATGAGAAAATGTGATGCAAAGTTTGTCTATTCATCATGTGCGCAAACTATGTTGAAGACAAAAGATTAGGTCGAGACCATTGAGCTCCATGTGATAGAGCGTGTGGCTGATACCAAGTGACAAAACTATTTGAAGTTGGTTATCTAGTAATGTTGTTGTTGCGTAAAAAACGTTATCTGGTTTGTTGCAAGGGCTAATAATTGAAGTATTGTTAGTATGTTGTTGTCTTGTACCTTGTGTCAATGTCATGTATGTGCTGGTAATTGATGAGTTGAGTATAAATGTGTCTTTGGTCAACAAAGAAATATATTTGTGAGATGAGCAATCTATATTCAACAGAAAAGAATGATAGTTCCTCAGTCAATAAGGCGTGTTATAGAATGTCACATGATTGTTGAGAGGTATTGACCTATTAATGGTCTACTTGATACAACAAATGTATTCAATGGCCGATTAGGGTTTTGTTGACAACTCATTGTGCTTAATGAACCATATTGTTGTAGCTAGGTCATAGATCTAGGGCTTCGATATAGATTGCTTATTGTTGAACTATTGTTTGGGTTTTATATAGATACATGGAATTTGTGTATGGGATAGGGGCGATATTTGTAATGTTGTGATAGTGGAACAAATATTGATAGAGGTAGAGCTGATATGAAAATCTATTGATGAATGCAATAACCTTTATGACAGTGATGTCGTTCTCTTAATGGAAGTAATCTTTGATTCCCTTCTTGACAATGATGTTATGACAATAAAAGAAGCCAAAGTGGACAATTGGAGCAATGGAAGTAGTAGCAACAACGAAAAAAGTGGATATTTGGAGTAATAGTAGTAGTAGTGGCAATAAGAGTGGAAAATGTTAGCAACAACAACAACAGTTGAAGTGGTGGTTTGTATTTGGGTCATTGTCCTTGGTACGGGAGCCCGAACTCTTCCAAGAAACATTTGCTTCCTTCCAACTTTGCTGGTAAAGCCCCTTGGGGGGTCTTGTACTTCCTTCTAATTCAACTAGTAAATTTGTATGTAAACCATACATAACCAAAGCTTGCTGAACAAAATCTCTTGTGTATTGATGCGATGATGTTTCATGTTTGTCTAATACTCTAAATGTTTAAATGATAAACTAACCAATTGTGAAAATTAAGGGAAACACTGATTCACCCCCTCTTAGTATTTCCAAGAATGACAAAAAAAAGTTTGGTTCACTTGTTCGAACCCGTTTTGCCCTCCAACCAATCCGACTAGCCATTTCTAATAACATTGTTTCATGCATGGTTGTTGTTAATCTTTGCATGGTTAACCGTTCTTCTTAGTTTATTTTGTACATGTTTGGAAGAACATCTCTCTCTCTCTCTTCTCTCTCTCTCTCTCTCTCTCTTATATATATAATATATATAATATAATATATATATATATATATATATATATATATATATATATATTGAATTGAATAATTTAGGGTAATTTAAGCATGTTTGTAACAAACTTACCATGCCTTCTCCACATTGTTGGAACCCTCTTGAATTTCACCTTGACTCCATTAAAAATTGAATTGGCACTGGTCTTTGTTCACCATTCCATCCTTTTCTAAAGTTCATCGTACACATAGGGGTTCCCCCATTGTGTGGAAGGGGAGACATCCCAAATAGAGAGGACATGTTGTTGTGGCAGAAATGGGTAACCTTAAGTTCCATTAGGGCTGTGTTTGTGTTTCACGCCTTTAAGTGCAAATTTGGAAGATAAAAAACACCTACATCAAGTTGGCTCACTGGAAGTTATGTTCCCATCCTGGGACTTATCACATATTGGATATATGCTTCATTGAATCTTATTTGTATTGGACTCTTTCACCTTGCCATATCTAACAATGTCATAATTGAAATTATCTTCAATAAGGATTTCACCATCATGAGATTCTTCATAGTTATGAACCACTCCTTGCGAGGAGTTATATGGAATGAAGCTTTTGAATCAATCAACCATGCCTCATGGGCATTGGTTAACTAACATATAGAAGCAGATACATGTCCTCAAAACTAGAAATACCAATGACTAAATCCTCTTTATTCCCTTCTTGACAATGATGATGGCAATGATGTTATGACAATAGTAGCAACGAAAATGGATAGTTAGAGCAGTGAAAGTAGTAGCAATAGTGGCAGAAGTGGATAGTTGGAGCAGTAGTATCAACAGTGGCAGTAAGAGTGGACAATGTTAGCATCATCAAAAACAGTTGAAGTGGTGGTTTGTATTTGGGCCATTGTCCCTGGTACGAAAGCCCAAACTCTTCCAAGAAGCATTTGCTTCCTTCCAAACTTGTTGGTAAAACCCCTTGGGGAGACTTGTACTTCCTTCTAATCCAACTAGTAAATTTGTATGTAAACCATACATAACCAAAGCTTGTTGAAAAAAATCTCTTGTGTACTAATGACGTGATGTTTCATGTTTGTCTGATGGTATGAATGTTTAAACGATAAACTAACCAATTGTGAAAATTAAGGGAAATAGTGATTCACCCCCTCTTAGTATTTCTAATTATGACAAAAAATGTTTGGTTCACTTGTTCGAACTGGTTTTTCCCTCCAACCAATCCGACCAACCATTTCTAATAACATGGTTTCATGCATGGTTGTTGTTTATCTATGCATGGTTACCCATTATTCCTTAGTTTATTTTGTACATGTTTGGATGAACATCTCTCTCTCTCTCTCTCTCTCTCTCTCTCTCTCTCTCTCTCTTATATATATATATATATATAGTATTGAATTGAATAATTTAGGGTAATTTAAGCGTGTTTGTAACAAACTTACCATGCCTTCTCCACATTGTTGGAACCCTCTTGAATTTCACCTTGACTCCATTAACATTGAATTGGCATTGGTCTTTATTCACCATTCCATTCTTTTCTAAAGTTCATCTTACACATAGGGGTTCCCCCCATGCGTGGAAGGGGAGACATCCCAAACAGAGAGGAGAAGTTGATGTGGTAGAAATGAGCGACCTTCCTTAGTTCCACTAGGGTTGCATTTGTGTTTCAAGCCCTTGAGTGCAAATTTGGAAGATATCAAACACCTACATCAAGTTTCTTCACTGGAAGTTATGTTCCCATCCTGGGTCTTATCACACATTGGATATATGCTTCATTGAATCTTGTTTGTATTGGACTCTTTCACATTTCCATATCTAACAATTTTATAAGGGAATTATCTTCAAAAACGATTTCACCATCATGAGATTCTTCATAATTATGAACCACTCCTTTTGAGTTATATGGAAGGAAGCTTTTGAATCAATCAACCATACCTCCTCATGGCCATTGGCTAACTAACATATAGAAGCAGATACATGTCCTCAGAACTAGAAATACCAATGACTAAATCCTCTTTATTCCCTTCTTGACAATGATGATGATGGCAATGATGTTATGACAATAGTAGCAGCGAAAGTGGATAGTTGGAGCAATGGCGGTAGTAGCAACAGTCGAAGAAGTGGATAGTTGGAGCAGTAGTAGTAGAAGTGGCAGTAAGAGTGGACAATGTTAGCAGCAACAACAACAATTGAAGTGGTGGTTTGTATTTGGGCCATTGTCCCTGGTACGGGAGCCCAAACTCTTTCAAGAAGCATTTGCTTCCTTCCAACCTTGCTGGTACAACCCCTTGGGGAGTCTTGTACTTCCTTTTAATTCAACTAGTAAATTTGTATGTAAACCATACATAACCAAAGCTTGTTGAACAATTCTCATGTACTGATGTGGTGATGTTTCATGTTTGTCTAATGCTCTGAATGTTTAAACAATAAACTAACCAATTGTGAAAATTAAGGATAATATTGATTCACCCCCTCTTAGTATTTCCAATAATGACAAAAAAAAAGTTTGGTTCATTTGTTCGAACCAGTTTTTCCCTCCAACCAATCCGACCAACCATTTTTAATAACATGGATGGTTGTTGTTTATCTATGCACAATTACCCGCTATTCCTTAGTTTCTTTTGTACATGTTTGGAAGAACATCTCTCTCTCTCTCTCTCTCTCTCTCTCTCTCTCTCTCTCCTCTCTCTCTCTCTATATATATATATATATATATATAATAATATATTATATAATATATATATATATATATATATATATATATAGTATTGAATTGAATAATTTAGGGTAATTTAAGCAGGTTTGTAACAAACTTACCATGCCTTCTCCACATTGTTGGAACCTTCTTGAATTTCACCTTGACTCCATTAAACATTGAATTGACATGGGTCTTTGTTCACCATTCCATGCTTTCCTAAAGTTCATCTTACACATAGGGGTTCCCCCCTTGTGTGGAAGGGGAGACATCCCAAATATAGAGGACAATCTGTTGTGCTAGAAATGGGCGACCTTCCTAGGTTCCACTAGGGTTGCATTTGTGTTTCAAGGCTTTGAGTGCAAATTTGGAAGATAAAAACACCTACATCAAGTTGCTTCACTGGAAGTTATGTTCTTATCCTGGGACTTATCACACATTGGATATATGCTTCATTGAAGGTTGTTTGTATTGGACTTTTTCACATTGCCATATCTAACAATTTCATAACTGAAATTATCTTCAATAAAGATTTCACCATCATGAGATTCTTCATAATTATGAACCACTCTGTGTGAGTTATATGGAAGGAAGCTTTTGAATCAATCAACGATGCCTCCTCATGGGCATTGGTTAACTAACATATAGAAGCAGATACATGTCCTAAGAACTAGAATACCAATGACTAAATCCTCTTTATTCATTTTTTTTTTTTTTTTGCTTTGAAGGTTTAGTGTTTCATTTTTTTACACTGTGCCCTTGCTAATATTAGTGCCAAAAAATCACCTCTTACCACTTACTACCATTATTTACATATCTTCCTTTAGATATAGATTTCCACTCATTATATCTCCCAACATTTTGCTCCTTGGAGCAACACTTAGTCACCAAAGCTTCTAAATAAATGTTTTTTAGTTCTTTTTTCCTGCAACGACTAATCGAAGATCTCCAACTTCAGATTTTCCACCTTTATAGCTTTGCTAATAGCCACCATCAAATCCTCCAAAGCATCCAAAATACTATAGAGCAAGTCTATACATCTCTCATTGTCCTAACTTCATCACCAATGGCATTGTGAATTAATCAAGGCATTGTAGGCATTAATGTGATCTATAGTGCTATCAATATCCTTCATCTTCAAAGTATACAACTTATTTACAAGAATATGAAACTCATGAGGGATATAGCTTGATACAAGAATCCAAGCTTATCCTAAAGCTTCTTTACTATAGTTTCCCCTAACACATTTGTTAACACAAAATCTTAATTTAACAAAATCAAATAAATTAAGACCAATTAATGCAATGGCCTTATCAATCATCTTTTCCCAATTCTCTTACTTAGTACTATCAAGCTTCATGTCCTTTATGAAAACTTCTTTCTATTTTCTTAGAATAAGCAAATATTGCATCTTCAAGTTCCACAAATTGAAGTTGTGAGCATTAAATTTCTTAATCATTGAATGTCTAGACACCAGTAGTGTCTCATTGTTAAAATTGGCAACTAGGGAAAAACTTCATGTGGGTCATCTTATTCATGGTTGATAATATTTTTATTAGATTCCTCTCGTCGAGAGGTGTAGGATGGATATAAAGATCATCCGATTCCGATAAGTATTCATGGAGATATGAATTTATTTTAATTATGGAATTATTATCAAGCCGACCTACAACTCATGTAGG
>APFE030845122.1:82422-94752 GCA_000404065.3 Pinus taeda
TAATATTGCATATAAATCTCATAAAATTCAATCAACTTATAATTTAAGGCTTTGATCTAAATTTGACTTTGGGTCATTAACAGGGTGATGTTGTCTCTCAACTACTTAACCACTAAACCATAGGCCAACAAAGAAAAGACTGCAAAATGTTACAGGCATTACCATAGTAAACCCAATGACTCTACACACAAGATTTTTTTGGGGAGAGTGTTATTGGAATTAATAAATGGAATAACAGGAGCAGAACCCTTGTCTTGCTTCCAATTCTTGTTTACAAAAGAAAGCTCATTCTGAATGATATATCTTAGGTTTGGATCAGAAGGTAGAGTTGAAGCCTCTGATAAAAAAGAGCGACATTTTTTCTTCACTTCATTAAAGCAACTGTAAGTGGGAGTGGGAATATAATTTTTGTTAGTTTTGAAGGTAGATGGAGCATCAAATTTCAGTAATTTATAAGGGGATGAACTAGCCTCATTGCAGTTGTTGTGGTCTAAAGTGGTTGTTAGCTATTTTTGTGGTTGATGTGAGTAGTTTTGTGAGTGTGGCCTCAATGCAGAGTGTTCTTTGTCTTCTGTACTTCTATTGCATTGTCTACAAACTCATTTTGGTGAAAATTGGGCTGGCTAGGAATTTAATGCAGGACCTGCTCTACTAGTGAGCTACCTGCCCTTTTGATGATGGGCATCTTTACCGGTTTGATATCAAGGTGTCAATTGGTACCTCCAGCATTCCATTGGGTTAATGCCGAATGGTGTAGTAGCACATAGGCAACTTTTGCAGTGACGTTTCGGGGAGTAGTTCAAGTTCTGCTGATATTCACCTTCTTCTGCTAGCTAAAAACGTGTTTTAGGTATGGTTACTCAAGGTTGAAGTTATGATAATGAGAAAGATCAAGGCCTAGGTTTTGGGCCGAGTTATTTGTATGTTTAATCTGCTACATGTGCCTCTGGTTAGAGTTCCTTCTTGAATACTTACTTGAGTTGGTGGAACTCAGAGCTCATAACACTTTCCAGCTTATTTTAGAATTCATTCCATATTTTCAAGCAGCATTGCCTCAAAGTTTCCATGTCGGCACTGGTTGCTTTTTCTCCAGACCAATCCCGGTTAAATTATGCAAGTACTCTTCTTAATAGCATACACTGTGTTGGGTGCCAAATTATACATTTTTGTTATTAAAATTCAACTCGAGAATATGGTAATATGGTCATATTGTCATATGTTTATTGTGTTCTCTATTTTCCAGTTTTGGTCTGCTAATCATGTACACGAGCTTTTTTTTCTTATCTTCACAAGATAAGATAATGCATTCTATGTACGTTTAGAAACATTTGAAATCTTCTAATAATTGATGGAAACAATAGATGTTACTATGGAAAAATCAGATGAATCCAAATTAATATCACATGGATCTTTTGATGAACTAGTAGTTGTACCTAAGCTAACTGACAACACCTACAAGTCATTACCAACTCCCGTGTTTTATGATGCTAAAAAATAACTTATAGCCTTATCTGTTACAAAAATGGTTCTCCATCAACAAAAGGAGCATTCTACATTTGCAAGTGAATGGATTTATTTGGATTTCCATCACTCATAGGGAGGGGACTGCAACAATCATAGTTGTTTTTCTCTTCCAAAAATATACAAGATGAAGACAACTGCAAATTGATTAAATTTACAGATCCTTCTTTGAAGGTGACTTCAAATTTTTTAAATATAATGGAGTATTTTGATAAGCACCAGGATAAGCAACCTGAAAATAATGGTCCAAAGCTCTCCGAAAGTGTTGGTATATCAGATATTCCAAGGTTCAAGTCTGACACTGTTCCGGGTGGGGTACCTGACAACATTGACATGAAAACACAGGATAATATGCAAAATGCACTTCAGTCAAGAACTAAGAAAGTCTCTTTATCGTTCAACTCTATGTTTGTATCGAGTGATCTGTCATTTTACTTGAATGTGAAAAGAAGTTTTGTAAGATGTGGAGATCCTTCAGCAAAAGAAACAAGTAGCATGCAAAATTCTTTGTATAACGATCTTAATGAATTCTCAAATACTATTTCATCCAATTTTTATTGTCAAAAGAACATGATACAACTTCATCATATTGAGATGTCCAAATTTGTCATAGACATTATTGATTGGATACGAATGGATTCTGAAATGGTTTATGAGTTAGATAATGAGCTAAAAAGAATAGTACATACATTTCCAGACTTGAAAAAGCTTTGTATTCCACATGTTAATTAGGTAGATCTAATGAGTTTGATCAAGGACAGGGTTTCCCAAATAGGTTCCTTGAAATATGATACAACTTTGAGAGGACTAGGCACTATGCATATATTATAGAAGGCAACTTTTGATGTTTGTTTCTAAAGTGTTCAGGTAGCATATCTGTATTTGATAGAGTTGGTTCAAAGCATAGAGTTTTTGGAAGATTCTATAAAACTACCCTATTCTTTGCTTAAATATGCCTTTCTTGACCATCAATAAGCACTTTGGATGTAACAGCACCAAAACAGAGCACTTTTGGAGGAGAGTCTACCCTGGACTTCATTTCCCTTTTCTTATACATTTGGTTAGATGTACTTAATTTGTTTAATCCATATATAATTTTTTCTGAGTTCCAATATGATGCTCACTAAAAACAAACAGATAAATCTGATGCAACCTTGCACCAATAAGTAAATGGTGTAATGTTTCAATTTAAAATAGCAGCATTGGTCCACAGTAAAAAAGCCTTCGAGCCATCCATTTCCTCCAACTGGCTACCTCGAACATCCTATCAAGTGATATGATACAACCTTGGCTTTTACGCCAGTAGGTATAACGATGTAATCATTCAGTTAAAAAGGATCAACACAGCTCTGGAGCCCTATACTGGCAACATAGTCATGCACTTCATCAAATATATACATCTTAAAAATGGGCAATTTACTAACTAAAGTACAACAATCAAAATCAAACAGAGAATTCAACAGAAACCCTGTCAAACCAGATATAACAATATAGCAACTTATTAGATTTGGATCTGTATAATATAGATTTAAAATAGTATACCGTCCAGAAGATTGTTGTGGGCATGTCATTGAAAGCAACTCTTGCTAAGCCAAAGTCACATATTTTTAGCTTGCAATCAGCATTTGCCAAAACATTCTCCGGTTTCAAATCTCGATGATACACATTTGCTACAAGAACATAAAGTTGACAAATTAGAGAATAGAATTCACATTTCTTCTTCCATACTAAGTTCCCTAAAATGGGAAGGTGCTTCACAGTCACAATAGATTCTTAAAAACGCAGTTGAAACTTAACAGGATTATTTGAACAAGATCGATGTCCTAAACCAGATACCCTTTAGTACACAAACTAGAAAGAAGCAACAACATTTCCTTAACTAATTACATTTAACCAATACTAATTACATCATAATAATACAAAATAAATTAAAGTAATAACAAAATTAAACTTAAACTGATACAAAATAAACTAAACTAATAACAAAATTACACTGGAAACCTAATTACGCCCCCTTATTTACTTATATCCAAATTACATGATAAAAAATTATAATTTCAATACATTTCGAAAACAAAAATACATTATTTCTTTCGCACAACATTAATGATGCATTCCTTCCTTGGAAATAATTTCAAGTTAATCCGAGATTCAAACAATTAGCAGAAGCCTAACTGAACCTAAATTATAAAGCGCCAGCTAGGTCAACAAGTTAAAATTTTCTCAAAGGTTAGCATTTGTTTCAGTCATGGACGTGTTTGAGAAGAAATTACACATTCTCTGAAATCAATGGAAAATTTACAACTTGGACCACTGGATTGGCAACTCGAACATTCCTAAGGAGCATTCACGTATGAGTAATCATTTGAATAATAACAACAACAGCTAACCTATGGTGTCATTCATTTGGATTATTGTCTCGTTACTGATTATGCTAGCTGCTGAAAGGTTCAGAGTTCCACTCCTTCCCACTTCCATGTTTGATTTCTGAACCATATATGTAGAGGACGGGGGAGTCACTCCGATCAAAGCTTGTTTGTCAGGTAAAATCCGGGTTGCATCAGAAATATGTTCAAAGATATCATTTATTTATTTTTATCGCAACTTTCTCCCCATTGTGAGTATCAATTGGAGATCTGGTTGAATTTTAGGTTTAAAAGAAAACATACAGCGTATCAAAGCTCTCATTCCAGGCCGAGCTTTTTATAAAGAAAAGAGCAATATTATTGTCATAATTCTTTAGATCATATGAATGGAAGGACACTGTTTTCTACCCTGATCTGCTACGATTGAGGTCAGATACTCAAACGTAATTTCTTTGCATGGAAGGAGAAGACCCATCTGATGATCGAATCCAAACTCCTCCTCGACCTTGTGGAGAAGCGCCCAGAATAGAGGGTGGTTCAGATATGTGGTGGGTATAATGAACCACCTGCGCTCGCTTCCAACATAGACCGGATTGTGACCCCTCGGAACGTCCGACGAAATATCCAGTTTCTCTTCTGCAAGTTCGGAATCCAAGTTTATGCAACACCATCGTTTGAATGGAAAAACTTTTCGGGCACTGGCAATCCCTTGACACATTCTGAACATATTCTTCAAGAGTAGAACTTTCGTTGTATCATTTTTCTTGCTCCTCATTGCTGTTACAGAGATCAAGGACCGTGACGCAACTATATGAAAAACAAGTGGTAAGATCATAGATCGGCTTATGGAAAACAAAATGAAATTCTCCCCATATAAATCGGATTGAAGCACGGGCATGACAATTTCTTTACCGTGAAAAGCATCTATCTAAAACCGCCAGACAAATAGTATAAAGATTGGGAAATCAAGAATACCTGTAGGCCAGAGACGAGGAATCTCTGAAATTTATTAAACACTTCTTTTCCGTTTGCACTGTCAATTTTCGGGTTTGCAAACAGTTTCTGATAAGATCAAAATAAGTTCGTCATCGGGTGAAGGGCCAATGAAATGAAAATGCAGCAGCCAAACAGACTAGTAGTCGAGAAACTTCTTTTCCGTCTGCACTGTCAATTTTCGGGTTTGCAAACAGTTTCTGATAAGATCAAAATACGTTCATCATCGGGTGAAGGGCCAATGAAATGAAAATGCAGCATCCAAACAGATGGGTAGTTGAGAATGCGCGGCCCTCCCCATCCCCTAACCTCGTGCAGCACAGGACGGACTGGCTAGGTAGACGGACGGGCTGCGCTGGGTTTAATTAATTTTTTATTTTTTAACTAATAACTGTTTTTAATGGATTTTTGGATAGCAGAGAATTGTTGAATCGTCTAACAATAGATCTAATGGTTAAGATTAGGATAGGAAGACATTTAGGGGAGTTCATTTTAGAGGGAAACACCTTGCGGCGTAAAAAAAAAGGCTGCAATTTGGCATTGCATTCTTCTTCGTGGACAAATCATAGCCTACCTTGTTGTTTTATTTGCTTCGTAAAGATTGTACAAACATAGAAACAATGCTTTATTTAAAATTAGGTATACAATCCAAAAACATCTTTGCTTCTAAGAAACAAGAATGCACTTTGGAGTCTAGTCATTGCTTTACACATTCCATATACAAATGGAAATTGTTAGTTACATATATGATGTGATTGGCAATAACCCAAGGGTTTAGTTCCACTAGTTTCCTTCAATATTATTAAACATTTGCCTAGTTCCATGCTAGTAGGTGCCTTGTTCAAACTTCCTGAGTTAAGCATACTAGTCTATGCCAACAAATTTACTAAAAATACCGTCCACGAATGTAGGGAACATCCCTTATATTTGTTGACAACTTAATCTGTGCAAGATATTTAAATTTTTCAGGAACATGCACATCTATTCATCAATGGGCAATCTCAAATTAAGAGAGACGTTGAGTGCAATGAATAACTGTAAAAGTCGTCAATGCTGAATTAATAAGGAACTTGTAGGTAACTAGTGTGTTATCACAAACTAAGAATATCATTATTCTCAGGCTAAAACCATAAAAGAAACCAACTCTACTTCATTAAGCAGCTTGTGAGCAACTCCTCGAAAATTTGTTTTGCCAATGCATTATGGTTTCATGGTAGACTTAATTCGGGGCTCGCTAGATCATTTGGACGGTTGGGAGTACCTTGTTTGTTTTAAGTTATGGACAGTACTAAAGTTTGCAGCAGTCACATGATCCATCATATGAAAATATAGAACCCCTTTATAACTTGCGGGATGGTGGTGCTTCAATTGTACTAACTTGGCCTTCAAACTCATTTCTGCATTAGTTTTAGGACCAAAGATACCCACGCATCACCTCCGAACAAAAACTAGATCAATAAACGTGCTAGTTTGATGCAATTAATGAAGTTGAGATACTCATACAACTGGGATGTTGCACCTTTCTTACATGCCAAATATAATCTTCCCTTGAAGATCCAGTGCCCAGAATTTTTCAATAGTTGAGTAGTTCATATCTCCCCTGCAATGTTCTCAATAGATTATTATTCTAATGGCAAATGTTTGACTGGCTGAAAAGCTGTAAGAGAAAAAAATTAGCAGTTATATGAATTTCATATCTTTAGTTGAACTTGAAAAGTAGGAAGCCTGACGAAACGCTTTTCTGTACTGAAACTCAATCCAAAAATATCTCTTGTCATCGTCATATGTTCAATATTAGTTACAACATATCACAAACATTCTTAATGGTCATTTGAGCGTACATCGCAATCGAGGCATGCACAAGCACATTTTATTTCTTACTTTCCCTCTTATTACACTGGTCTCATTTCTCATATGCCGTTTTATGACCTGTATGTACAATAAACACAACATAATCTGCTACAAATAAAAATGTTGAGAAAAGTCGCGCCTCGAGCAGTAAAGGAAGCATCAAAGCACCCTTTAAACTCATCAGACATATAAATCATACATATAGCTTTCAAATGATTAGATGAAGTAAAAAATAAAATCAATGTTATCCTAAGTTACAGCACGAAATAGGATATCTCACTCCCTTTAATCTTACAGACAACCACTCAAGAAACAGCTAACTTGACTGGTACAACTCATTTAGTTCTTGTTCAAAGGCAGTCGTTAAAGCCTCTCGCTTCAATTTGAGTGCTGTTGTAACAAGGTTGCTTTCAGGCGTCCATGGGTGTGAAAGTAATTTAATCTTCTTCGGAATTTCAAAGTTGTTGAGATTTGCCTCTTTTGCAACCTGTCATCAAAGAAAATGTCCAACATATAAAAGTTCGCTCTACAATTTCTAATTTCTATACCAGCAAAAGAATTTTCATATCACTGTTAATCTTTTGTTGAGAAAGTATATTTACGACAACCATGCATAAGTCCTTCAGAATCTTTGAAAAAGCAAACAGATGTAAACCACTGATATGCAAATTGTTACAAACCACTGACTTACGTGCAATATAAGAGGAGTCCCCTTAAGAAGGCATTATGGCAATTGATTTTACATTTTATCGTGGAAACATTAACGAGATCAAGTGATGAATTATTTGTATTTTCAAGGAACAGCGAAATTAGCTAGAAGATTTTATATTTAAAAGAAAATAAAATAGAAAATCTAAGGCGTTCATTAGTATGAAATAGTAGGAAAATTAATTTCTAAGTTAGAGCAATTGAGGATATACCATTCTCAAAAGCAACTAATATAACGTTCATTCGCATGGAATAGTAGGAAATTAATTTGAGTGAATATACTATTCTGAAAAGCAAGTACTATTCATACGAACTAAAAACGAGTAGAGATAACTAGGTCATTCACGATGTCATGATTTAGGCAAATCTTTTGGGTAAAATGAACGTTGTGACACATTTTATTTCAGGCATTATCATGTACAGCCATATAAAATGTACTGAAAATCAAATCCAACCTTTACCGATTATGAGAAACTGTCAATATGTTATCTGGATAGTTCAAAGGCATTTCTTATCATCCAATAATGTAAATGTTGAGTGGGCTAAGGTTGTTAATCATCATAGATTCATCTAAAATCGGGATCTACTAAAGGCAGAGAGCAGACAGGGATCAAATCTTTTAAGATGCAAACATTTTTTTATTACAAAATTTGAAGAAAGGTTTGCACTTCCAAAGATTTGATTCCTCTGGCTCTAGGTAGATAGATCTGAACTCAAAAAGAATCTATACTGGTTCTTAATAATAATTATTATTTATAGTTATAATAAACTTTCAACCCCTCTCTATATATTAGAATATTCTTTATCTTTATTTTTAATTTTATCAAAATCCTATCATACATCAAGTTATATATACATATATAGATGTTTATAATTTTTTAAATTTAATATCATGGTTACTAATAATTTTTATGTGATATGCATATTATGATTATTTTTTTCCAAAAAAATTGTTTGTAATTTTATTAATAAACATAAAACTACAATAAAACAATTTGAATTGAATCAATGTATTATTTTTATTGCTTTATTTCTTTCTATTATTTTTTTAATTGCATGGACATAATGTTTTATTATTATTACTTTTTTCTTTCTATTATTTTTTTTAATTGCATGGACATAATGTTTATTATTATTATTTTTTAATTAATTTCAATTTACGAACAATACAACATCTCTCCCATATTAAACTGACATTTAAATATTTACACTCACTCTCCCATAGCCTCTTGTGCAAAAAAATGTATTTTCTCCTTAGAGGTCACTTTTACAATGTAGTTGCTTTAAATTACATTTACTTTTTTTTCCTATTTCCTTTTAAAGGAAAAGCCAAAGACGGATGTAAACATGTCACATGTGTCAAGGCAAGTTGGGAGGTTGGTTATATATCACCAATGGTGAGACTTGGGAGCAATGCACCCAATAACAAAGTATCTTATATGTTGGGATATATATTGTTAGTTTTGAAGATACTTTAGATTTGATGGTATATATCCTTGTTTTCCATTCAGTGACATGGGTAATCCTAGGGAAAAAGAATTCTCCTATATTTGAACTTGCCAACCACCAACCCTACCATGATCTACATATGGCAAGTCATAGATATCTCTCATCCATTCTTTGATCAATGCATTCATTGATCTAGCCTACTCATCTGATGAAGATGGGTCATCTATTATGAGGAAATTTTGTTGATTTGTGGTAGTATCGGATGTGCTATAGCCGTGAATTTGGTGGAGAGGTTGGGACCCATGAGATCTCCAATATTTAGAAAAGGTTTTGGGCAGATTCTAAACAGTTTAGGAGATATTAAATAATTAATATTTTTGTTGGAGTCTTTAAGTCTAAACTTAGGGAAATTAAAATATTAATGTGGATCAATATAAAACTATGTTAGAATGGTCCAAAAGACATGGATCAAGCCAGATCTAATCTTAGTAATTGATCAGGGGCTTAATCTCGGTCGTTGATATGTCAATGAGAAAAATATAAGAAGAGGCTTGAGGGTCACTTGGAGAGTACACTAGAGTGATCAATCATTCTATTATCTAGAGTGGGGTTTGCTAAGAGAGATAGAATCAGTGATTAGAGTTACTGCTGAGAGGCATTGAGTATAGAGAGGCAGAAAGACATAGATAGTGCTGGGAGTGTTAGGAAACCAACTCACAAAAAGATAAAAAAGATAGATCAACGCCTTAGAATTCAGCTTTTTCGAGGGGGCAACCTCCTTTACATTACACAAATGAACAATTCTTGGATGATACAAATGACTAAACCTCCCTTCTATATATAGGAGTCTAAGAGGTCATAATATAATCAAAGCCGACATAACAATAATAACATAAGGGCACAATAATAACAATAGCGGGTTTCTATGGGGCACACTAATAACAATATGGGGACAATAGGGGCACAATAATAACAATAAGGGATACAATGACAATAGTAATGGATGAATCACTAATATTACAGGGACCTAACATGCCCCTCTCTTTCCAAAAAGCGTTGAGGACCATGCCCCTCTCTTTCCAAAAAGCGTTGTCCTCAACGCTTGAGTAGTTCTAGATGCTTGTGTATAAAATTCTCATCCTCCCATGTGGAATCTTCAGCGGATAAGTTCTTTCACTTGATGAGATACTCCGAAATTGATCGATTTTGTAGTTGCCGAGTTCTTGTTTCTGTAACTGCTTCCGGTTCTAATATGATTTTTTTCTTTCTCGTCAAGTTCTAGCAATGTTGTTTGAATTGGGAGTTTGTCACCTATAACCTTCTCTAAACATGAAACATGGAAAATTGGCTGCACTCGAGAAGCTACAGGAAGCTCCAATTTGTATGCCATAGTACCAATCTTTTGCAATACCTTGTATGGACCATAATACTTTGGTGATAATTTATTATCCTTCTTAGCTTGCTTGAAGGACATTTGTTTATATGGTTGTAGCTGTAGGAATACCCAGTCACTTACATCAAAACTTCTTTCGCTGCAATGTTGATCAGCCTGTTGTTTCATTCTATTTTGCGCCAACATGAAGTTATCTTTTAAGAGTTGGAGAACTTGTTCTTGATGTTCGATGTGATGTTCCACTGCTTGAACCTTCGAATTTTCTCTTAAATATGATGTGATGGATGGTAGATGATATCCATAAAGTGCCATAAATAAGGTCATTTTTGCTGCAGTATGGAAGGAAGTGTTATACCACCATTCAACCAGAGGCAACCATTTGACCATTGTGTCTGTTTATCCGATAGAAAGCAATGAAGATATCCTTCCAAACATTTGTTTACTATCTCAATTTGTCCATCAGATTGAGGATGATAAAATGAGCTATGAACTAAGTATCGAGACAAGAAAATAATTTTGTCCAAAAATTTCCGGTAAAAATGGGATTTTTGTCACTAATAATAATCTTTGGATTTCCATGTAGCTTTTGAATTGTTTATAAATGCAATAGAAACTGTACTGGCTTTAAATAGATGCGATAATGCACAAAAGTGTGCATACTTGGTATGTCTGTCAACTACCACCATGATGACACTCTTTCCTTTAGACTTGGGTAAACCCGTGATAAAATCCATTGAAACCTCCTCCCAATGTTGGCTTGGAATGGATAAAGGTTGTAATAGACCTGGGGTCTTAATTGTTTCAACTTTATTTTATTGGCAAACCAAACATTCCGCCACAAACTTCTGAATATCCGATTTAAGGCCATCGCAAAAAAGTTCCTTAACCCTGTGGTAACTTTTTAAAAATCCTGAGTGCCCTTCTAAGGGAGAAGTGTGCATTTCCATAAGAATCTTTTGTTTGAGTTGGGAATTCTTACATAGGTATAAGCGATCTTTGTACCATGACGAATCATTTTTCCAGCTAAATGTATCAGATGTACTGGGATCTTGTTGTAACTTTTGAATGAGTGCCCACACTTCTTCGTCATTCTTCCATCCATCCCTTGTTTCGTTTATCCAATCTACTTGGATAATAGAAATGGCGCACATCAATGCTTCCACATCCTTATCCTTTCTTGAGAGTGCATCTGCCACAACATTTTGCTTCTCCTTTTTGTAGATGATTTCAAAGTCATAACCCAACATCTTTGTGACCCATTTTTGTTGCTTTTCAGAGGATAATCTTTGTTCTAAAAAGTATTTAAGACTACCATGATCCGTTTTTACCTTGAAGTGTCTTCCCATTATGTAGAGTCGCCATTTCTTAAGTGCATGTAGTATTACCAACATTTCCTTCTCATAAATAGCTTTGTGTAAATACTTTCCTTTGATTGGATGACTTTCGAAAGCAATGGGTCTTTCATCTTGCATTAAAACAACACCAATTCCATTTTCTGAAGCATCACATTCCATAATAAAGGTTTTTGTGAAGTCCGCGTAGCTAAGACCGGTGCTTGGCACATTGCCTCTTTAAGATGTTCGAAGGCCTTTGTTGCTTATGGAGTCCATGAAAATGCATCTTTCTTCAATAATGCTGTTAGAAGTGTTGCTATTCTCCCATAATTCTTAACAAACTTGCGATAATACCCTGTCAACCCGAAAAATCCTCGTAAATACTTTATGGATGTGGGGATTTTCCATTTTCTTAATGGCTTTAATTTTGCTAGGATCTACCTTAACACCTTCATGAGATACATTATGACCTAGATATTCCACCTCTTGTACTCCAAAGAAACATTTAGAGCTTTCTGCATATAATTGTTTCTCCTCTAATAGTTTGAGCACTCTGTCAACATGTTCAAACATGATTCTTCCAAGACTTGCTATAGATTAGTATATCATCAAAAAATACTAACACAAATTTTCTAAGGAAGGGTTTGAAAATGGAATTCATCAAACCTTGAAATGTAGAAGATGCATTGGTAAGGCCAAAAGGCATGACCAAAAA
>APFE030845122.1:94772-108463 GCA_000404065.3 Pinus taeda
AATTTTTGGAAGTCCTCAATGTGCTCCATCATTGAACCCTTTTGTTTGAGATTTATCAATTAGCTAAAAAAGGTGTTACTTTTTGTATCCTCATAATGTGCTATCATTTCTTCTGTAAAAATTGCCCGAGTGACAATTTGTTTATGAGAGCAAAGCCATCGATACCATACAAATTAATTTGGTTCCAAATATAAAGTTGCAATATGTACTTTTTGCGTGTTTTGCACATTATGGAGATCGAAAAATTGTTCCATCTGTAGTATCCATGTTCCGAGATCCTTGCCATCAAATTTCCTCATATTGATTTTTGGAACATGGTGGGTCTTCAATCCAACATTAGAGTCTATAAAATCATGATTAACATTTCTTTTGTTCTCATAATGAGTTTCATTTACTACCCTTTCACCATTAGTAACCATTTCTTGTAGCAACTTATTCAAATTTATCTTCAATTCTTCCATCTTAGCGTCCATGCCATTCATCTTAGTGTCCATGCCATCCATCTTAGCGTCAGTTACTTTTTGTGAGAATAAATTTTGTTGTACTTGGTCTTGTAATTTTGATATATAATGTTGCATTTCTACCTCTTCTTCACGAGTTATGCTAGAGCTTTCAGGTTTCTTACTAGGTGTTTCCATTTTCTTTTTTCAGGGCATCAATTAATGCTAATAATTCTTTACTATTCCCTTTGAATTCCTTCAAACTAATTTTTCAAACCAATCTCATGCAAAATTTTAAAGAAACTACACAATTTTTTTTTCACTTTGTAAGAGCTCGATAGTGAATCTGTTGCATCTCTGTAATTGTGGATCTCAAATATCTGAAATTGCGTCTTGCAGTAGCCCTTTAAGTCCTCTTTCTAACCCCACAAGCATGATCAAGATTGGATTCTCCAAGGAAGAGTTATGCCAAATCTCTCACGCTAACCTGATTATAGCCTAGTTCAGTTGAGCAAAATTGTGTAAAGTGCCACATGTCACTGTTTCGACCTTATTACCTGAAACTGATATACAAAAAACTACAGGCCATCCTCTTTCTAAAACTTCTTATGAAAGTTCAATCTGATGCTCAGAACAAAAGTTATGACGATTTTCCCCAAGTCACCTGTTTGGAATGTAATTCGGGAGTCTGCAAAAACTCTAACTTTTTCAGATCATATCTCCAAAAATATAGCGCGACAAACTCTGAAATTTAGACCCAAAATTTAGAACAATTTCAACTCAAATGGGTTTTTTTTGTAGTTTCTGAAACGTTGCAGAAAAGAAATTATAGCGAAAATGCCACAATGACCTGTTTGGAGCAGCGAAACCTTAGAATCCAAAGCTCTAATACCAAATGTTAGGAAACCAGCTCACAAAAAGAGAGAAAAGATAGATCAGTGCCTTAGAATTCAACCTTTTCGAGGGGGCAACCTCCTTTACATTACACAAATTAACAATTCTTTGATGATACAAATGATTAAACCTTCCTTCTATATATAAGAGTCTAAGGGGTCATAATATAATCAAGCCGACATAACAATAATAACATAAGAGCACAATAATAATAATAGTGGGTTTCTATGGGGCACACTAATAACAATATGGGGACAATAGGGGCACAATAATAACAACAAGGGATACAATGACAATAGTAATGGGGGAATCACTAGTATTATAGGGACCTAACATGCCTCTCTCATTCCGAAAAGCGTTGTCCTCAATGCTTGAGTAGTTTTGGATGCTTTTGTATAAAATTCTCATCCTCCTATGTGGAATCTTTAGCGGATAAGTTTTTCCACTTGATGAGATACTCCGAAATTGATTGATTTCGTAGTTGTCGAGTTTTTGTTTCTGTGAGTGCTTCTGGTTCCAATACGATTTTTCCTTCTTCATCAAGCTCTGGCAATATTGTTTGAACTTGGAGCTTGTCACCTATAACCTTCTTTAAACATGAAACATGGAAAATTGGGTGCACTTGGGAAGCTGCATGAAGCTCCAATTTGTATGCCATAGTACCAATATTTTGCAACACCTTGTATGGACCATAATACTTTGGTGATAATTTATTATCCTTCTTAGCTTGCTTGAGGGACATTTGTTTATATGGTTGTAGCCGTAGGAATACGTAGTCACCTACATCAAAACTTCTTTCACTGTGATGTAAGAGTAGCATGACTGACTAATGTAGGTAGAGATAGATGCGGATGGAGCAACAGAGAGAGCTACAGTGCAGGATTCTCGAGACAACACAAGGCTAGCAGGCTGCAGCAGTGCGAGAGGCAATGAGTGTTGCACAAGTGTAGGATGGCACAGAGAGGTGTGCAATGGTGCAAGATGCAGAGAGTTGTTGCAGCAGCGCAGAGGTCAGAGAGGGAGCACTTGTCAGCGACAGAGGGAGCTTCAACATTAGGAGGGTCTCTAGCCCAACAGAGAGGTTAGAGTTGGGAGATCAATTACTTACTTCTTAGTAATTGAGTTGCAGTGCAGCAATGGGCAGCACGAAGCAGCATGATGAGAGGAGTTGCAGTGCGGATGCAGTGTTGGGAGAAAGGACTAGCAGCAGCACGGATGTGGAGGGAGCTGTCGTACAGATGCACCAGTGGCAATGGCAGAACCATGGGCAGCAGTAAAGGATACAACAATGCAGAGGATTGTGGGCAGCAGGCTTAGCATCAGCACATGGACTGATGCTGGATGATCAGAGTAATATTCAGTGAGAAATATTGCTAGAGCACAGTCCTCGCTAAGAAGGAGTGTTGATTTGTGGTAGCATCCGATGTGCTCTAGCCACGAAATTTGGTGGAGAGATTAGGGCACATGAGATATCCAATACCCAGAAAGGGTTTAGGCAGATTCTAAACAGTTTAGGAGATATTAAAATAATTAATATTTTTAATGGAGTCCCTAAGTCTAAACTTAGGGAAATTAAAATATTAATGTGGATTAATATAAAACTGTGTTAGAATGGTCTAAAAGACATGGATCAAGCCAGATCTAATCTTAGCTGTTGATTAGCGAATTAATCTCGATTGTTGATATGTCAATGAGAAAAGTATAAGAGAAGGCTTGAGAGTCACTTGGAGAGTACACCAGAGTAATCAGTCATTCTATTCTCTAGAGCGGGGTTTGCTAAGAGAAATAGAATCAGTGATCAGAGTTGCAGTTGAGGGGCATTGAATACAGAGAGACAGAGAGGCAAAGATAGTGTTGGGAGAGCAACACAAGGGCTAGAGAAAGTGATGCAGTAGCAGCTAGGGCTCACGCAGGGCCACGCAGAGGTAGCCGAGAGCTGCACAATGCTTCAAAGAGGCTAGCGTTGCGGACATGGAGGGTTAGAAGGTTGACGTAGGGCCTCCTGAGGCTGATGCAAGCCCATTCAGGGTGAAGCTGGGCCAGCACTGGGCAGAGAGAGGCTGACACAATCCAGAAAGGCAGACGCTGGGGTTTTTGGGGCAGAATGGAGCTGAGGAGTTGCCAGAAGGATTATCCAGGGCTTCAGCCGAGACATTTGTCTCAGACTGAGAGATACTACTGCCAAGGAAATTCTCTGTTGAGTAAGCCGGATTTGGCATCCAGATTGTACTCTGAAATTGCTTAATCAGAAAACCCTCAGATAGCTGCACCGATTTTCCCACATTGGGTTTTTCCAGGGACATTGGTCCAAAAATAACAGTGTCATTTGGTGTGATTGTTTCTGTTTCCTTCAGTTGATGATTTGTAATATGTTGAGCATGCACTAGTGTTTATTTTCAGTATTTACATTGTAAACAACTTGTTAAGTAACGAAACAAGTAGGTAGGAATAAATCAGTAAGTGCATGGAGGGTTTATAACTGGTAGACTTAGAAACTTCAATAAATTTAACCATTTTTGCATTCAAGTGCTTACAATTAATATATGAGGCACTCTAATATGGATCACAGGTTGAAATTGGATTATAGCTCACTATTGGTTGTGCACTTGTTTCCTTACTCCACCTTCGTGGTTATCATGTGTCCCTAGTCTAGAGTGACCTTCCTTAGGGTCTTTTCTTTCATTGTTTAGGAGGGGCACAAATAGAAGGCTCTAATGGTGGTAGTGCTCCATCTTATTCATACTTAAAATTTGTTATCATTCCTCTATGTCTGTTATCCCATCTTTTTATTGATTGTTATCAGTCACTCATATTGGTTCCTTGTCGGCTTTACCCTATAAGCAAAAGTGGTTGAATATACCTAAGATTGATGTAACTATAAAAAAGAAAAAGGATGAGCCAAATGTTGATCATGCTTATCAAAGTAAAAGGAATTCTCTATGAACATCTCAACCTTGCTAAGGTGATAAATTGCCCACCATTAAAGAGATATTATGTGATCATTATCACTTCATAAATTTATAAAGCCTGTTAGGAAAGACATATCATATCTAAGAAAGAAAAAGGAAATTATGGGGGCTTGGGAAAACAAAGGTAAAGGAAGATAACTCAAGCAGCGAAGTGCTCCCTCTACAAAGGTGTTCATGGATGACGGTCTACATAACTCACTATAAGACTATGGTACTGTTACCCACCACCTGTGGGTAATGTATATAAGAGATTTTTTTCTCCTAGACGACCCTCAGTGGACATGTAACAGCCCCTTGTGACCACCATATAGCTCGATGTGCCATTATCTCCGCCACCTGAGCCAATCATGTGGTCCTTCACCCACTTGTGATGATTGTATGTTTGAAGGTGGGCCTCCCGACCCCGAAGGTAGGGTTTTTCATTGGTATAGTTAAGTAATTTTCCTTACTTGTCATGAGTACTTTTGGGCATGGATTGGTGGGGGGATTTGGCAAAAAGAGTGGGATAGGTCTATATTCTTGTCTCCATTTCCTTATTCTGTGGTTAACCTTGTATCCTAGTCCTATGGAATCTCTTTTACTGGCCACTAGCTTTGGGTTTGTTACCACTCAAATTAGCACCAATCCTAAAAGAAGATCCTAGAGGGACAACTATTAGGTCAAAGGAAACAACGAAGCAATAGCCCACTGTCACTTCAGCTAAAGTTCCTTACTCTTTACGAACTTTCACCGATGGGAGGAGACTTGGTATGAAGGGAATCATCTAGATAAATGGGCCAATAAAGGGGAAAGAGTGATTCCCGAAGAGGCCTATTCACAAAAGAGACTCAAATAAATAGCTCGCTTTCGAAGCAAGGTGTAAGGCTCTCTAAGAAGGGCCAAGGGGATTTCAAGGGCTACAGTTTGCAAATAAGACTTATGAAGGAGGGACCTACTCCTAGAAACTCTTGTGTAAACTTGGTTCCAAAAAGGCCTTTGTGAAATTATCTTAAAAAGCTGCGGGACCATACGAGACCAAGTGGACCCAAAATTAGGTCAAGTAAGAGGAATTGGTCACTCAAAGAGGGGCTTGAACTAATTGTGGAAGAAAAGAGGAACAATGGAAAAGTCTTCTTGGAATGGAATGCAATGATCCAAATGAGGTCATTAGCCAAAGGAAACCTAGGGCAAGAAACAATCCTCGAGCTAGGGCTTGCAATATCTCGAGATCGCGCCGTCAGATTTGCTTCAAATTTGGAGGGCCTCTAGACCAAACTCTAGTGCAGTTGTGGACCAAAAATTGAAGTCTTTGGACGGCTAGATCATGAGATAATTGGTTCCCTAGGTGACCTATGTATGCTAGACCTAGAGAGAAAGAGAGAGAGGTGAGAAAAGCATGTTTTTAGGTGATCATTTATGGAGGACCAATGCCTAATCCTTTGAGAGAAATGGAGTCAAGATGATTCCAATGCTTAGGATGGTTTCATTCAGCCAAGGAGGCCTCTAGAACAATTTTACATGTCAACTAGGGCATGAGAAAAACTACTTCAAGGTCTTTATACTTAAATGAGCAATATGTGATGATTTGTCAAGGTAAATTTCAATGAAATATCTCTAGGAACGTTCACTTATTCAAACATGGCCTATAACATGATGCAATGCTAATAAAAGACGAATTTATACCCTTTTACACAAGAAAAGCAACAAAATTTCAGCCTAATTTAGCGAAAATCCCAAGATCATTTATGTGACAGAAAAGAATGACAAAAAAACATTAAAATAGCACTTACATGTGAGAACAAGTATATCCAATCATCATCATATATAGAAGCTCCAAGACAAAAATGAAGATATCCAAACATCAAAATTCATCCATCCATTCAATTTCGTTCTCCAAAGAGAATAACGAAAATCTCACAAGAGAATATGATCAATCCAAGATGATGAGAGAAATGAATCACCTCTCATCTATTTACACACTTCCTAATGAGTTTGATTTAGCTAATTAGGCTTAATTTAGCCCCTAAAATAAAATAATGTGCATAATAACAAAACTTTTGGTGACAAGCCCACCAAATAGCTCAATAATGTAAAGATAAGCTTCTCATGAGGGTCGAATGATCAACAAAGTGAATCGTTGGGCCTTATAGGAGGCTTAACGAATTCTATTGGTACAATAATGTGAAATAGGACTCCAAAAATAGTGGACAAGGGGATGGCCCCTTGTTTTCCAAGCAAAAAACCCGTGGTGCTCCGAAGTGGGTGTGGGGGCACAAGGTCATCTTGATGGGTTTCCAAATGGATCGGAAGGGCTTGTAGATCATCTGTAAGGGCTAAAATGATGACATAAGCCTTGCCTCTGTAGCGGGGAACAATCCTCTGAACCCTGGAACATCTACCAAGCGTATGGTGCATTTGTGGAGCGGTTGGGCATGGTGAACCAGGTGCATCATCCTCATCCAAAAGGTGGAATAAGAGCAATCAACGAACACTATTGAAGATCCATGAAGTCATCTAGGCTATGGTGGAGGCCCATGGCTTTCAACGCTCGCCCTACAAGAGCCAATGTGGTCTTCTAGAGGGTTCGGACCCCATATATGGAGACCAAGCTCCAAATGGGAATCCACTTGCAATCTCGCATAAGATTTGATGCGTCCCCTTGCCCTCCAATACAACAAATCATTAGAATAATCAAGTAAAAGAGCTTACAAGTCATGGAACCAATGGGGCACTTCATGATGGCATGCCCTTCACTAGTGGCCTTTGGTATGTACAAGTGTCTCCAAGCTCAATAGGGGGTTAGCCAAGGACCCTATTAGGTGGTTTCAACCTCTAGAGGAAGTGACATTTTGGTGGTACATCCCTCAAATGGTAGGTGGCAAATGATATAACGATGGAACGGAGTGGGAATTAGGGAAAACATCCAAATCACATGTTAAGGAGCCAGGGTCGATAAAATAAGGGAAGCCCACACTTGGGTATATGGATGTAGGAGGGAGAAATTCATGGTACATGAGTTACCCCGACCTTTGTTTTTCCACCCTTCTTCATATGCTTTTTGCCTTTTATTGATTTTTCTTTATAACTCCTCGAGGCTCTAAAGGATGAGAGCATGATGTGTAATATGTAGCAGTGAATACCCCCTTAAGGTGCGGGCGGTTCATTGCCCACCAAAGGTTGGGAAAATCATGGCTTCCTTAATGATAGAGGGGGCTCATCTAGGGCCCATAGGAACCAGGGTGATGGCCATGGGTAAGGGGTAGAGATCATGTTAGGTTTTTACCCACGTGCTAAATTTGTATGTCCCAACCATCTTTTGCATTTTGTGGTACATTTCCTATTGAGAGTGGCCAAATTATACTTTTTCTTTTCTTTTTAACTGCATCAACCTCCAGGGCATCGTTCCAGGCCTGACCCAAGGTGTGGACAAGTGGGGGGGAGGCTAATCCTATGTGGACACTGTCGACATATGTGGACTTGGACGGGAAAATGGATGAATAGGTCTAAAATGAGTAGAAGGGGGAGTGATGTAGGCTGTACGGGAAATGAGACCGCGCAACCAAAATCGGGATTTCCCATGTAGTGCCAACCCAAAAGCTAAATGGTCAGTAAAGCATACATTCATGATAAGTGGTTGAGGGACCACATGGTTGTTGATTTGGGGTAGCATCGAATGTGCTCTAACCATGAAAATTGGTGGAGAGGCTATAGAACATAAGATTTCCAAGACCCAAAAATGGCTTGGGCAGAATCTAACCAGTTTGGGAGATATTAAAATAATTAATATTTTTAATGGAGTTCCTAAATCTAAATTTAGGAAAAATAAAATATTAATGTGAGTTAATATAAAACTGAGTTAGAATGGTCCAAAAGTCATGGATCAAGACAAATCTAATCTTAGCCGTTGATTAGAGATTTAATCTTGACCATCGATGGACAACCGAGAAAAGTATAAGAGGAGGCTTGAGGGTTAGTTGGAAAACACACTGAGAGAGATCAAGAACTCGATTTTCTGGGGCAGGGTTTGCTGAGGAAATTGAGTGAGTGATCTGAGTTGCAGCTGAGGGGCAGTGAATACATAGTAGAGAGGCAGAGTTAGTACTAGGAGGATCAACGCAGAAGCCGGGAGAAGTTGATGCAGAGCTAGCTAGAGGCCACGCAGAGGCAATGAGGCGCTGCACAGAGCCAGAGAGGGCTAGCGTGTGAGACGCAGAGGCTCCAGAGGCTGACACAGAGTCCCGAGAGGCTGACGCTGGGCCAAATAGGCTAATGCTGGGCTAGAGAGGCTGACGCAGGCCCTAGAGGCAGCGCTGAGAGATTTCTGTGGGACAAATTGGAGCTGGAGAGCTAGATAGGGTGACACAGTGCCTATCAAGGTGACGCAGAGCAACGGAAGCTATATTGTTGCTATGGGATTGTTCATCCAGTGATTTAGCCGGAATATCTGTCTCCGACTGAGGTACTACTGCCGAGGGCATTCTCTGTTGGGTGAGCCATTTCTAGCACCCAGGTTGTATTCTGAAACTGCATAATAATAAAACCCTTTGAATAGTTGCACCAGTTCTCATGCATTGGGTTTTTCGGGGACATTAGTCCAAAAACAACAGTGTCACTTGTGTGCTTGTTTCTTTTAGTTGATGATCTGTATGTGTTGATACTGTACTTGAATTTATTTTTAGTATTTATATGGTAAATAACTTGTTAAGTAACTGAACAAGTAGGAAGAAATAAATCAGATAGTATAGGAAGAATTTCATCAGCCGAGCATAGCAGCAATAGCGGAAACAACTGTCTCGAGTGACAGAAGTTGTTCTTAGCAGAAAGCAACAAGAAAGGGGTGACTGGCGGATGTCGGTAGAGATGGATGTAGATGGAGCGACATAGAGTGCTATAGTGCAGGAGTCCCAGGACAAGGTGAGACAGCAATGCAAGATACATGGAGTTGTTGCAGCAGCGCAGAGGTCAGAGAGGGACCACTTGTCAGCGACAGAGGGAGCGTCAACATCAGGAGTGTCTCTAGCTTGACAGAGATGTCAGAGTTGGGAGGATTAGTTACTTACTTCTCAGTAACTGAGTTGCAATGCAGCAATTAGCAGTGGAAGTGCTATGGGCAACACAATGCAGCGTGATGAGAGGGGATGCAGTGCAGATGCAACCATGGTAGTGGCAGGGCCATGTGCAACAACACGGATACAGAGGGAGCTGTCGTACGGATGCAGCAGTGGCAGGGCCATGGGTAGCAATACATGATACAACAATGCAGAGGATTTTGGGTAGGGAGGCCTAGCATTAGCTCAGGGACCGATGCTGAATGATTAGGGTGATACTTAGTGAGGACTATTACTAGAGCATAGTCGTCACTAAGAGAGAGTGTCGATTTGGGGTAGCATCGGATGTGCTCTAGCCACAAAAATTGGTGGACAGGCTATAGCACATAACATCTCCAAGACCCAGAAATGGTTTAGGCAAAATCTAACAAGTTTGGGAGATATTAAAATAATTAATATTTTTAATGGAGTTCCTAAGTTTAAACTTAGGAAAAATAAAATATTAATGTCAATTAATATAAAACTGAGTTAGAATGGTCCAAAAGTCATGGATCAAGCCAAATCTAATCTTAGCCATTGATTAGAGATTTAATCTCGGTCGGTGATGGATCAACGAGAAAAATATAAGAGGAGGCTTGAGGGTCAATTGGGAAACACACTGAGAGAGATCAAGAACTCGATTTTCTGGGGCAAGGTTTGCTGAGGAAATTGAGTGAGCGATCTGAGTTGCCGCTGAGGGGCAGTGAATACATAGTAGAGAAGTAGAGTTAGTACTGGGAAGATCAGTGCAAAAGCCGGGAGAGGTTGATGCAGAGCCAGCTAGAGGCCATGCAGAGGCAGCCAGAGGCCACATAGAGGCAGCCAGGAGCTGTGTAGAGCCAGAGAGGGCCAGCGTGTGAGGTGCAGAGGCCCCAGAGGCTGACGCTGGGCCAAATAGGCTGACATTGGGCCAGAGAGACTAACACAGGCCATAGAGGCAGCACTGAGAGATTTCTGTGGGACGGATTGGAGGTGGAGAGCTTGATAGGGTGAGTTTGATTTAGCTAATTAGGCTTAATTTAGCAACTAAAATAAAATAATGTGCATAATAACAAAACTTTTGGTGACAAGCCCACCAAATAGCTCAATAATGTAAAGATAAGCCTCTCACGAGGGTCGAATGATCAACAAAGTGAATCGTTGGGCCTTATAGGAGGCCTAATGAATTTTATTGGTACAATAATGTGAAACAGGACTCCAAAAATAGTGGACAAGGGGATGGCCCCTTGTTTTCCAAGCAAAAAAACTCGTGGTGCTCCCAAGTGGGTGTGCGGGCACAAGGTCATCTTGATGGGTTTCCAAATGGATCGGAAGGGCTTGTAGATCATCTGTAAGGGCTACAATGATGACATAAGCCTTGCCTCTGTAGCGGGGAACAATCCTCTGGACCCTGGAACATCTACCAAGCGTATGGTGCATTTGTGGAGCGATTGGGCATGGTGAACTAGGTGCATCATCCTCATCCAAAAGTGGAATAGGAGCAATCAACGAACACTGTTGGAGATCCATGAAGTCATCTAGGCTATGGTGAAGGCCCATGGCTTTCAACGCTTGCCCTACAAGTGCCAATGTGGCCCTCTAGAGGGTTCGGACCCCATATATGGAGACCAAGCTCCAAATGGGAATCCACTTGCAATCTCGCATAAGATTTGATGCGTCCCCTTGCCCTCCAATACAACAAATCATTAGAATAATCAAGTAAAAGAGCTTACAAGTCATGGAACCAATGGGGCACTTCATGATGGCATGCCCTTCACTAGTGGCCTTTGGTATGTACAAGTGTCTCCAAGCTCAATAGGGGGTTAGCCAAGGACCCTATTAGGTGGTTTCAACCTCTAGAGGAAGTGACATGTTGGTGGTACATCCCTCAAATGTTAGGTGGCAAATGATATAATGATGGAACTAAGTGGGAATTAGGAAAAACATCTAAACCACATGTTAAGGAGCCAGGGTCGGTAAAATAAGGGAAGCCCACACTTGGGTATATGGGTGTAGGAGGGAGAAATTCATGGTACATGAGTTACCCCGACCTTTGTTTTTCCACCCTTCTTCATATGCTTTTTGCCTTTTATTGATTTTTCTTCATAACTCCTCGAGGCTTTAGAGGATGAGAGCATGATGTGTAATATGTAGCAGTGAATACCCCCTTAAGGTGCGGGCGGTTCATTGCCCACCAGAGGTTGGGAAAATCATGGCTTCCTTAATGATGGAGGGGGCTCATTTAGGGCCCATAGGAACCAGGGTGATGGCCATGGGTAAGGGGTAGAGATTATGTTAGGTTTTTACCCACGTGCTTGTTGACACCTAATCTTCATGATTGGGGGAATTTTATGTAAATAATTAAATTAGGAATGTGAATTGTCATCGGGAGATGAACTGAACAATCACTCCCTATTGTATATAACGACCTACCTATGGAATAATATACGAATCAGTTGTTTGTTTTGTGGAGTTACTGCCTGGCCTGACATGGTATCAGAACCAGCTCCTTGTTTTCGCTATTATGCTCCTGTAACTCCTCTGTCCTGGCCTCTGCCTCTGCCTTTGCCTTATTCCCTTCTGTTTTGAAATAACCTACCTTTGCCAGCACTGCACATCTGTCCATACTGTCAATTTTTTATAGCACTGTCCTTTCCTGTTTTAGCACTGAGGCCTGACGGTGCCACTGCAGAGATTCGCCACCATCGATGAAGGTCCAACTCCTCCTGTTGAATGCGTTTGGTAACGCTATTGAATGGTATACACCGCTTTTCCATTTGAATGCGTATTAACACTTTCCATAACAATTGCTCTGCGGTTTTATTGAATGGTATACACCGCTTTTCCATTTGAATGCGTATTAATGCTGTCCAAAACAATTGAACTGCGGTTTTATTGAATGGTATACACCGCTTTTCCATTTGAATGCGTATTAACGCTGTCCATAACAATTGAACTGCGATTTTATTGAATGGTATACACCGCTTGTGTATATGGTATTGAATTGCGTTGAATGCGTTGAAGGGGCCTATTATATCAGAGTTGGTATATGGTATTAATGTTGTTTGAGTGTTATATTAGAGTTGGTATATGGTATTAACGCTGTTTAAGTATTATATCAGAGTTGGTATATGGTAATAACGCTATCGCATAACATTTTATTGATTAGTATATATGGAATATGAACTGTTGTGCGCTATATATGAACTTGTTGAAATGCTGTGCACTGTGGAATATTAACACTGTTTTATTGAATGCGTTGAATGGTCCAGTGTATATATGGAATATGAACTAAGTTTATAGAATGGTCCAGTTATATGTTGGATATATTATATGAGGATGTTTTTATAAACATTGGAGGGATTTGAAGAAAACATAGTGCATAAAGTATTTGAAATCTTTTTGCCCTTTTGAGTACAATTTCACTGTATATCAGCAGAAGTATTTTTTTCTATCAGCAAAAGTATTTTTTTACAGAATGCATTCAATCATCTCTATGGTAGGAATAGTTCTCACTGGAAAGGAGAACTATCCTGATTGGTCCCGGATGATACAACACACCCTCATCTTCAATGAGTTGTGGAAAGGAGTGTGTGTCGGAGAAGGAGACAATGACCCTGTACAACCTACCTCAGACAAAGAGCTCGTCATTTGGGAAAACATGAACAACAAAGCTTATGCATTAATCGCAGCATCTGTAAATAAAAAGGTGAGTCGCCATATTTCATCATATTCAACTGCCTTTGAAGCTTTACAAAAGCTGAAAGAACTCTATGACTCACATTCTGCACTTGAAGTCGTCCAACTCATGATTAAACTCTTCACTCTTGAACTGCAAAATAATGATCCTCTTGCTCTTGCATCTGAAATAAAGTCTATAATGCATGATATCAAATCCACTAAGGTTGAGCTAGATATCCCTCTTATTGCTTTTCTCAAGGCACTTTATCCTACTTACTCCAATTATCTTGAGTCTTTGCAAGCAAATGGAAATCTCAAAGATATGACCTTTGACTCTCTTGTGAAAGAGTTTGCTGAAAGAGAAAAAGCTTTTGGAAAGAAGACAACCCCTGAGTCTTCTGAAGAGAATGTGTGCCTTGCTCATAAAGAAAAACATCCTGCTTAAGATTCTACAAGAGGAAGAGGTGGACGAAGAGGAAGAGGAAGATATTTCAGAGGCAGGGGGGGCAGACATTCTCAAGGAGAAAAGGCAGATTTATACTGTATACGCTGCAAAAGAAATGGATCACATGATGCATCCACATGCAAGCTACCATGGGACAAAATTGAGCAGAAAAGAAACCAACAGAAAGGTAAAACTGATGATACAGACAAAGGTAAAG
>APFE030845122.1:108473-126800 GCA_000404065.3 Pinus taeda
GGTGCCTTAAATCCCACCCCTGCATTTAATACAATTTTTCTTGTTGGATAGATGTCACCCACAATTTGAAGTTTGTGCATAGCGGTAAAGGGCTTACATGCATTCAAACAATTCCAATTTTCCAAGTAAGATCGATGAACTCATTTTCTTTTATTCTACATGTTGGTTAGTAGTTGCTTATTTACAAGACATTTGTCACCATTCCATTTTTTCAGTAAAAAAAAAAACCAATAAACTTTGTATTAAAAATAAAATATTGTTTACAAATTCCAAATTTTTCATCATATGAAACATAATCGCAGAAATACAATATTGCAATTGTTCACCTATCATAGTATTCAAGAAACCTTCCCTTCATGTTAAAAATATATGCCATACCACATTAGCATTCTGATCATACATTATCCATAAGCAAAAAATAATAAAATGCCTCCTATGCAACAATGAGAAGAAAATATCTAAGTGAAAGGAATAATTCAATGAAAATGATCATTGTTGTAAGACACATGGTTGATCTCCGTGAGCTTGTATTGATGTCCAACCTTTGATAGATCATCCACCACTTCGTTCAACTCCCTATAAATATGAGCAAAGTGAATCTTTTTAAAGAGGATCAACATTGTCCTAATTCTCCTCATTCAATAAGAAAGTGAAAGAGGCACAAATGTGGATTTCTCAAGTACCCAGTCAATCACCACTTTTGAATCACCAAAAAAATCCATTTTCTCAATAGATAACCATCTAGCACAAAATAACACACCCCATAAAGCAATAGTTTCCACCCTAGAATTAGAAACAGGTCCTCCATACCAATTGAAATGGAAATAAGCACATAGTCTAATGAAAATGCAGGCACCACATCCACATGAACTATGGTCCGCAACCCCATCAAAAAACCCCATAGGGTAATTATGTTATATATTCACCTGATGTATATATCTCGATATTTTTCTATTAACCACATGTCCAATTTCCTTGAAAAAACATATATTTTCATGCATGTACCAAAGATATCTAACAATTTGTCTTCAATATGTACGTGTTCCTACATCGCTAAGTCCCCCGCGTGATATAGAAAGGAAGCGATTTGTATGCCTTGTATTTCTACATCCATCCCCTAAGACATAATTCCATTGAAATAGGATCACAATCAACTCTAATTTTTAAATTGTTTAATACACCAATCCAAATGGATATAGAGAAAGGGCAAGTGAGAAAAATGTCACATCTTCTTGTCATCGCAAGCATAAAATGCATCTTCTCGAACCCTTGAAACCCCGTCGACACAAATTATCCAAGTTAGAATTTTGTTTTTCCAAGGTAACCATCCAAGACACTTTAGTTTGAGAGGAGATTGCAAAACCATATTTTATTAAATTGTACCTTCCCACCAATTGTTGTGGCTGAGTTATATACATGTATGAATCTTTAACCTGGAATTGTCCCTGAATAGTCTTCCTAGCCCATGTGAATTTTTACTCCTCACCATCTAAAGTAATACTAACCATAATTATATTTTGTATGTATCTATCCCACACCCCATCCAATTCGCCATATAAACCCAAATCCTTCGAAGAAATCCAAATAGGATATCGAAAAAGAAGATTCATAGTCACCTTGATTTGATTGGTATAATAGATACCAAGGTTGTGAATATGGTGGATGAGTGTAGTAGGAATGATGTGGTCTCCATTAAAACCCTTAATAGGGTCCATACCAATATCCACTTTTGAGCCCACACCAATCTGCCACCTCAAATTACCAAGAAAGCATTTTTTTCATCATCCCAAGTCAAATGTATGAAGCCAATATAGGAGATCAAGCCCCACCTTTGATCCATTCTTCCAGAGATAGATTCTTAAAATATTTCTTCTGAATGATATTATACCATATACCAGAACCAGATAAGGCCCACCACAAACTTTTTACCCCAAGTTCCCAACCAAAATTTTCAATACCCAATATGCCCTAGCCACCCTCCACTGTGGGTCTTGAAATGTCTTCCAACCTAGCAAGTTGATTTTTTTTTACATCATAGGATCCAGTCCAGATGAATTTAGAAATAAAAATAACATCGATCTTTTTTTATGATGAAGCGAGGTAAATTGTGTAAGTGCATCAAGTATATAACAATGATTTGAAGGACATTGAACCAATATCATTCTACCACCAATAGACAACCATTTATGTTCCCATATATTCACTCTGCATTCAAAATTTTCAATTAGCGAAACCCAATCCCGGATTCCATATTTTTTTGGCTTTAAAACAAAACCAAGGCACTTGAACCTATCCCCTAATGGAACCACCTCAACATTGAAAGTGATAGCAATCACAAAAATACACTCAGAGTTCAATGAAGTTTCGGTCATGATAGATTTGAGATTGTTCATAAATAAACCTAATGCGAGACTGAAAGAGTGGATTATTTGGAGCAAATGTGTCCATTCACCAAATGATGGCTTGCCAAGAATAAGGACATCGTCCACAAAAATTAAATGACAGATAAATGTGTTCTTAGTAACCTGGAGACCATAAAATTGTCCCATCTGATGTGCCAATGTAATCATCCTGCTCAAACCATCAATGACCAACTAAAATAAAAAAGGAGATAACGATCAGCCCTGCCTCAATCCCCTAAAGGCCCTAATTTCTTTTGTAGGAATCCCATTAATTAATATGGCGAAATTTCCCGAAGAGATACATGCCATGATCTAATCAAAAGTCCCCACAGATAGACCAACTTTATGTAGAATCATCTTGAGGAGTTCCAATCTACACAATTGTATTCCTTGTGTAAGTATATATTTAGCAGCAGATCCTCTTTCTCTTTTGTCTTTATTGAGTGAATGCATTGATGAGCAATGGCAACCACATCCTATATATGTTTATATAAAAATAAATAAAAATAAAACAAATTGAGTAGAAGATATATGCAATTATAGATTATCCTTGATACAAAAGGAAATAACTTTCGAGATCATTTTATAAATGATATTACAAAGAGAATAATCCAATAATCCGTAAATGATATCTCCATAGATACTTTTGATATCAAACCAATAAAATCTACTTTAACAGTACCAAATACTTATAATTGATCTGAGATTCTTTAGCAAGAAGCAGTGATTCCTCCCCCATAAGATCCAAGAAATGAATGAATAATTCAACCAACCAGCCATCTGGACCCGGACTTTTGTTCTTTGAAAAATATTTTAGTACATAAACCAATTCGATTGACCTTCCAATTTTAGCATTATCCTCTGCACTAAACATACAAAGGTATGTATGGATGAACATACAAGTGTAATGTTTATGTCAATCCCTTATATTTCCCTATATAGTGTCTTGAAATGTTTAATAGCCATGTCATGGAGATCATGCAAATAAGACATCTTCTGACCCTTAGCATCCTCCAGATCCCAAATGGTGTTTTCATGCCTATGCTAGGATGCATATTTGTGAAAAAAATAGTATTTTTATCACCTTTTGAAATCCATGTGGCTTGGCTTTTGAGCCCCCATTAATCTTCTTGATGTTTAAGAATCAACCTGTTATGCCCTTTCAGGTCCATAACCCAATTTCTTTTGGCCTAATCAAATAAATTTGACCTATTGGGATCAACATACTCCATAAGTTCATGCTAGATCTCTTCCAATTCCTTCATGTGACATCCTTTTTTACCCTTGGCCCAATGTCGAATAATCAATTTAAGCCTATTTAGCTTCCAACAAACCCCTTCCATGTATCAAATTCCCTTAGTATAATGAAATCTCAACCATACTTGTCTAACCATATGGTCAAATTAAGGATTCTTTAGCCAAGTGTCGTTGAATTTGAATGGATGCCTCTCAAGGTAGACTCATACCACCACTAAGGGAAAATAGGAACATGATAATACAAACATGCAGAGGAGATCCAGGAACACATCATGCCACAATCCTCCAACAGATATTCGTGTAATAGGAACATGTCAAGCCTTTTTGCAATTCCTTCACTTCCAGTCTACCCATTCCACCATTTGGAAAAATTGGATTTGACCTAACATCTACAAGATGGTTTGATCCATAAATTTATTTTAAATACGATCTAATATTATCCAATTTACACTTTAATCCCCTTATCTCATCTGCAACAATTGTCAAGTTTAGTTCCCAAGCCAAAATTAGGGAGTCAATCTTTAATATACCACATTGGTTGAGATGATCCCCAAATTCTAGTTTAGGCACATATGAAGCATATACATTGAGTATATGAAAGCAATGCAAGGATCATATAGCAAAACTTGTAAGACATATTCCAACAAATTTTCTATAAGTATGAAATTTAATGTTTTTCGAATCCCACAGAGCCACCAGACCAATAGATTGGTTGATTGCATCAATGGAAAACAATATCCATTCCATACACAACTTGAGAAAAAAATTCTTCACTTTGTCAGCATGTGCTATTTTCTCCTAAATAAGTGTTGCGAAATCTAGGGCATAGCAATTAGGTGATTTCTCTTCTTATGATAACTGCTTGTGAATGTTTTTTACTTCTTTAATTTAAGATCTTCTCTTTACTTATATTATTATAGTGCCCTTCATAAAAAAACTACCAATGTATAAACAATAAAGAGACAAGAGACACAGAATATAGGCTATCAACTCGGGCCAAAACCTCTCCCACTTGAGAGGAAAACCCAAATGAATTCTTCTTCTTATAGAGACTTCAATTGACAAATACCAAGACTAGGACCCTTTACCTATTTTCCTCTCCAAGACCAAGTCACAAAGCTTCCTTGATGAGCTCCTTTTTCCTTGCTTCTCGATTCTTCCTTCCTCTCAACTATCTTTCAGAGTTTCGGTTCCTAGGAACAAACCTGCAACTTTCGACCTTAATTCAGAAACCCTAGCTGAGGTATATGAGAGTGAAACACCTTGATTCTCTTCACTCTAGATGGACACTTTCTCTCCTTCAACTCAGCTTGAGAATCACCTTGTTCTTCTCCCAAAAACTACCCTCTTAATATGACTATGATATCTCAATCCTTCCCGCATTAGACGATGCCTCTCTTCTTCGCACATGTGATGGATATCAGCCCTAAAACAGACGTAAACAAATTCGCTCTTCCCTTCCCTACACTTCGCTGGTTATGAGACTCCTCCTTGTGATATTTGTTATCCTTTCTATTATAGATTGCTTGACCGAAATTCTTGCTTCAAATGGAGGCCGAGCTACCCCATAGATAGTGACTTGTCCCTCAAATAAGTTGACTTCTCCTAGCCCATAGGCTGACATGCCATTTGGTGTAGGTTCAATACTCCATCTTGAGGCCGACTTGTTGGAGGAGCTTGAGCTTGGTCTTGGAGGGCCTTTTGACACTTTCATTAAATCATATACAAATGTAACATGCCTAAGACAGGTCCTTCATACATGACATTGACTTAATTTGACTTTATGACCAATCCTAAAGGCTCACAATGGGATCCATAACTAAAAATAAAATTCCTTGCTCATGAAACCCATGAGACAAGCATTGCAATAATAATTTTATTTTTTTCTTTATATTAAATACATAAAATCACAGTTATACATGTCATTATGAAGACTGAACCTAGTTACATTTTTCAACACTCCCTCTTAACTAGGGAGATATTTATAATGGTACTTGGTCATTCTCAATCTAAAGAATTCTCATAAGAAGAGTCGGATTGGTAACCCATTTGTTTAGCATCATATCAACCAGCATTGTCACATAGCAAGGCCTTGAATAACATCTCTATCTCTCCAAAAGATAAGAGTTCAATGCTGGCGAGACCAATGATGTATAGACACCCTCATCATTGTCTCTCTCAGAACATACTCCACCCGGGTTCTTATAGTGTGTTCCACCAGGACTATTCTTATCTTGGATTCCCAATCCTCAAAGAATATTGGTCCTTTACGACTACTCTTATCTTGGATTCCCTGACTCATCCTCAAAGAGCATCAAATTCCATATGTTTACCCAATCCTCCATTTTGTCTTGCCAAGTGAAGACAAGAATTATGTGTCTATCTCTCCCTTTTAATTAGGGAGGATATACCTATTCAAATGAAGGAATGTACTCATTCCTACGAAAGGAATGCAACTAAGCTCCCTCTTGGCTTAGGAATTTTCTTCCAAGTTTCTACCAAGTTAGAAACTTGTTTCAAGGCTCCCTCTTAATTAGGGACCTAAAACAACTCTTTAGGTGGAGATGATGGGACAACCATCTACTTGAAGAGCTCCTCCCCACGATGTCATGAACTTATTTTCTTTATTCATGAGTCTTCATGTTTTGGTACTTCTTCGTAGGGCACAAATCATCCATTGTTTTCATCCATGAGTCAGTCATGTCATTATTGCTTTCATCGGAAAGTGATCCATCAATTCATATCTGGCCTTCATGCCATGGTTCCTTCTTCATGCTATGTTTCCTTAAGGATATTTCATCCTATTACATGGACATCAGTGGAGGAAGATATCCATAGATCTTCCCTTGGCAACCTTGCATCAACCCATCCAGATATTATTCAAAAATAAGGAATGAACATTAAATCAAAATTACCTTTGTGATGGTCTTTCATCATGACATATTCCAGTTCGCATCAACATCCTACATACACATTGACACATCTCCGAAAGATATATACTATCAAGGCTCTCTTTCTTTTTCAGACTTCATCAGAGTTTTCCATGGAGATATCTTAGTCAAATCTCTCAGTCCTCAGATGTTGATTTCCTTTTCCATAGTTTCATATTTCATGATCTCTTATTTTCTTTCTTCACACATTTCCTTCCAGTAACTTCCAATCATAGTTCCACCAATTTTTTCAACCACCTCATAAATTTGTGACCCATGCCTTATAGCACCATTCCAAAGAAGGAGATCCTTTCTTTTGATCATTCTCTCGAGCTAGAGAATTTATGCATGTTACTTGCAACCATATGACTCTACACCATCGAATACAAGCATACATACCTCTTTAGGTCATCTAGACTTCCTTCAGAAGCTTCCTTGACTGAAAGAACTTCAATCCCTTGATCTGATTTACCTCTTTTGTCATCATATCATCATCCCATGAATTCCACAATTTGAAATTCTTGATGAAACCATTGCTTCCTTTTGATTGGTGAACCTTCCGATGAAGATTCCAATAGAGGATCTTGAGTATCCTCATCCAACATATGTTTCCTCTTGACTATTGTATGATAATATTTGTACTAGATGGCATTTTCTTTTTCCCATAAGTACCACTTATGCTTCTAATGAGGTTACTAAGAACTATATCCTTCCATAGGTGACTGCCATCAACTTCTTTTACAACTATACTTTTGTATGATCATGAGATCTTGCTTCTAATGCTTCTATGATGCCATGATGCATCCTATCATTTTCCTTAGTGAATCACGATAGCTATATCTTACAACAGAAAAACTTGAAAACAGGAACTTGAAAAGAACTAGGTGAGGAAGGCTATCTAGAGATCTCTTACTTGCACTTTCTTGGACTTCTTCTTTTCAGTTTCCTCCACTTCTTCAATGATATGGGCTTCTTCTCTACCTCTTTTGTTATTGTCCTTCTTGAACTTAGGACAATCTATTTTTTAATTCCCATATTCTTGACATCCATAGCATTGAACCTTAGCTAGCTTCTTCTACCTTTTCTGAGGACAAAATTTCCCAGAATTTCCTCTTCTCTTTGCCATAGTAGCATATGCTTGATTTTGCTCATTGGATCCTACCTCAATTTTTTCCTTTAGTCAAGTTTCTTCAATTTTGAATAAAGGCCATAGATCCTGGAATGGAGTAGCATCTTTCTTCCCATAAATTCTTGAAGTAAAGTTTCCCCATTCCTCTGGTAGTGCATTTAATACTACAGTGGTCATCTCCTTGCCAGACATTATTTCTCCCAGATCTTGAAGTTGATCCCCTATTTCACATATCTTCATAAAGTATGAGGTTATTCCTTCTCTTTTGATATCCTTAGCTTGTAGATTTCTTTCCATAGAGAGATAACTTTTCTTGCAGTGCTTACCAGAGAAAAAAAAAAAAAAAAAAAAACAAAACAAAACTCTACCAACTCGTCATATGTTTCTTTTGAGGTGTCTATTTTAGATACAAATGGAATGAGGGGATCCTTGATGGATTCTATGAGAATCCTTTGAGCCCTCACTTCCCCTTTCATAAACGTTGCAAGTGCTTGAGCATCTTCTTTTGTTGGATTGGTGATAGGTCCTTTGACATGATCCATAACCTCATTTTCAATGAGATTCAAATATGTCCTCTTCTTCCAGGCAAGATAGTTTGAAGCCCCAACCCATTTTTTTCTTTCTTTTCAAAAATACATTTTGACAGATTCAAACATAAATATACTTACTTGTGAAGACGTTTCTTCCACTTCCTGCCTCCTTGAATTTCATAATAAAATAGATGATAGAGAACTTCTCCTTGATGAAGATAGATCTCTTCAAGAGTGATCCTTGACACCACAAAGAAGGAGATCACTTTAGATCCTTTTATGGTGATGTCCTTGATGATGATCAACGATGACTTCTTGATGATGTCCTGATGCTTCTTGGATGATTTTCTTCAACCGTATGGACCTTGCTTCTACCAGAGGGAGATAGCCTTAGAACTTTTTGAAGATAATGACAATGTCCTTGATCTTACTTCTCTAGGGTGAATGATCTTCAAGAAACTTTGATTTGTAAGTTCCTTCAACTTGAGTAGGGTCTTTGTGCCCTTTTGAGGATTCCGAGACTTCGTTTTTGATCTAGGGTTTTGATACTTCTTTGTAGATATTGACTCCATGATGATTTACTTAGATTTGCTTTGATGTCTTTCTCGAGATTTGATCCTTAAGCGTCCCTTGATAAGATGCCATTCCTTGACTTTTTCACCTTAGCTCTGATTCCATGTTGAGAAATCTAGGGCATAGCAATTAGGCGATTTATTTTCTTATGTTAACTGCTTGTGAATGTCTTTTACTTCTTTAATTTAGGGTTTACTGTTAATATGGTTAATAATGTTCTGATGCATTTACTGAAGATAAGCTAACTGAATCATAAGATTGTTGCATATACGCTTGTTGCATTTAATACAGTCGCATATATACGCGTATACACTTAACTGAAGTCGCGTATATGAATATGAGTATGAAAATGAAAAAGTATCTGATTTGATAATACTGATTCACACCCCCCCCCCTCTCAGTATTATTTCCAACAGTCACAAATCTTCCTTAATAAGATCCTTCTTCCTTGAGTCAATGATAGTCAAAATTATCGATTCTTCCTTCTTCTCAGCTATATTTCAGAGTTTTGGTTCCTAGGAACAAACCTGCAACTTTCAGCCTTAATTCAAAAACCCTAGCTGAGGTATATAAGAGTGAAACACCTTGATTCTCTTCGCTCTAGATGGAGACCTTCTCTCCTTCAACTCTACTTGAGAATCACCTTGTTCTTCTCCCAAAAACTGCCCTCTTAATATGAATGTGATATCTCTATCCTTCCTGAAGTATATGATGCCTCTCTTCTTCACACTTGTGATGCATATCAACCCTAAAATAGACCCAAGCAACTTTGCTCTTCCCTTCCTTACACTTCGCTGGTTATGAGACTATTACAGATTGCTTGGCTGGAATTCTTGCTTCAAATGGAGGCCGAATTGCCCTATATATCGTGATCTACCCCTCAAATAAGCTGACTTCTCGTAGACCATAGACTGACATGCCATTTGGTGTAGGTTCTATACTCCATCTTGAGGTTGACTTGCTGGAGGAGCTTGAGCTTGGTCTTAGGGGCCTTTTGACACTTTCATTAACTCATATACAAATGTAACATGCCCAAGAAGGGTTATTCGTACATGACATCGACTTAATTTGACTTTATGACCAATCCTAAAGGCTCACAATGGGGGCCATAACTAAAAATAAAATTCCTTGTTCATGAAACCCATGAGACAAGCATGGCAATAATAACTTTATTTTTCTTCTTTATATTAAATACATGAAATCACAATTATACATGTCATTATGAAGACCGAAACTAGTTACATTTTTCAATAATGAGGATAAAAAATGGCCTATGAACATTGATTAAATTACAAAGGGAAATACATTTATTGTTGAGTCCCTAAACCCCTCATATTAAAAGACATAATAATCATGGTGACAAGGGATTAATGGGAAAATCATCTCTAATAACCCGACATTTGGAACTGGGAAGGGGATCAAAAGATAAGGAGTCATTTTCATTATGAAACCTAAGAATCCCATGGGCATTTGTATCATCATATGAGTTGATTTAATGTGGCCCTTATGCTTTTTGCTAATAGTAACATTCATCTGAGACATGGGATTGATAAGAGGATATCTAGGGTAAAGCATCTTTTAGTGAATAGTTAAAGGCTCAAGGTCCAAATTTGATTTTAAGCACAGTAAATAAATGTCATTATCAACAATATTTTGTGGGGATAAATAGTTTGTAAATGATCATAAACAGATCAGTGTGTATATGTGATCTTGAGCATGACCTATAATGGATTTAGAAGTAAAATAACCCAATTCCTTCACATGATTCAGAAGAATAGGATCCTCAATAGAGGAACCAAACATGAGGTTAGGAAGAGATTTAAAAATAGAAGCAACACAAGAATTTCCATCGTGAATAATAGGATTTATATGCGAACATTATGATTATTTACAACAACCTTCTCAATAGATGTATCATTTACACAATCTGTATTCACGGGACCAATAGGTGGAAGAACAAAAGAGGGATCATCACAAAAAGTGTTAATGTCAATACCTAGAATCGGTGAATCAATACTGATAGGAAGAGAGACATTTTCCTTACCAGTAAATGTAGACACCGCATCATGACTAGGAAGGATAAAAACTTGATATTTGGCTAATATATTCCTTTTCCAAGGGAATCTTAACTTATGCATTACCCACAGTTTTTTCTTCAACCCATGACTAAGAAATTATCCAGTGAACCATCGATTACAAGAAGCCAACATATGACCAATCTGATGGCATCCTAGACATCTAAATGGAATGCCCCAGTAATCAATACAATGGAAAATTTTAATGTCACCCCAAGAAAGGTCAACTTTAACATGGAACTCGCTAGCATAGTCCACCTCCATAAGGATCCAAGTGAGTCTCTTATCCATACTCAATAATTCCCCTTCCTCTAAATATAAGAATTTGCCAATAGAATTTACATTCATCTCCACAGCTTGGTGGTTCCATAGCTCCAATGGGAGCCTAAAAAATTTAACCCATAACATCTTTTGGCAAGGAACAAATGTAATCGGGTTAAAGCCCACATATCAATGCTTAAGCACCAAAAAACCCCTACCCGACACCCATGGCATATTAAGGATTTTATCTACATCATTGAAAGTTTAAAAAATGAAAACATAGCCATTTTTAAGCAAAATATTGATCTTTGGCCAATAATGGATTATGGGTTCCCACTAAACCCTTGTTGATAGGTGGTTGTCATTAATGTCAACCCAAGCAGTACTAAGAGCTACCTTAATCTTCGATGGAAAATGTTGACACCTAATCATCAGGATTGGGTGAATAACTGAAATTGATGTAGATAAATAATAGAGAATATGAATAGTCACCGGGAGATGAAATGAACAGTCTCTCCCTCATGTATATAATAAAGACCAACCTAAATGAATATCAACGAATTGTTTTTGAGGAGTTATTGCCTGGTTTGTGGTATCAGAGCCAACACCATTTTGGCTTCCCTCTACTTTGTAACTCCCTATTCTGCCTATGTTCTGCCTTGCATACAAAACACTGCTCTCTGTATTTTATTCATATTCATATTCACCTGCATATAAAAGCGTTGCTCCTCTGCTATGCTCTGATATATAATACGCTGCTCATTTCCCATATAATACGTTGCCCATGGTAAACGTTGTGGTACGCTACTGATGGTATCAGTTTTCTGAAACCTGCTCCATGCACAATATACATTTTATTCTTGCAGTGAAGAGTTCGCACTCCAAATTGTTTGGTATAGTCTGCCCTCCAAACCGTTCTGTTGGGTGAATATCACTGGACGAGCACATTTACAATGTCTACCTTTTCATAGACATTTTCTTCCAGATTTGTCAATCGTTCCTAGTGCCACATTGCAATGGTGTCTGTATTGTTTCTATGTTATGTCGAATCAGCGTAGTTTGTGAAATCTGTGGTAAGGAAAATGTCGAGAAATCGCCAGAGGTGCTATCAGTCTCGCCAGAGAGATTACTTCTAAATCAGGTCTTCTTCGCCCTGTCTTCAACACTTTAGGGTTGTGATTTGTATCATGGGGTAAGGGTTTTGTTCTCGGTGGCCACGGTCCAGGCATGTTCTTGTCTTGAAAATTCTTTGATCCATCCTCTGTTCCTCTAGTTCGCACTGACGCCATTTCCCTCACTAAGCCAGAAACTCCAAATGCAGCTTCACTTCATTACATGAAAACGCTCAAATGCGTTTAATCATGCCATTATCTGTATTTAATCAGATTTCTCATATATAAGTGTGGTGAAGAGCGTGATAATATATTTCCCAAGATGGTGCTGGTGGCGACGACAACGGTGGTGGAGGTAGCTGTATCAGTGCGATGTCAAGGTGTAAATGGTATCAAAGCGTAAAGCATAGGATTTGAGCTTTCATACATCTGACCACTCACTTATGAGAAAAGCATCCGTCCAAGTTTTTTCTTTGGCAAATTTTGATTTACATCAGAATTCAAGTTATGATAGGTGTTCTTTCGCTTTTGAGCAGTTGATATTGTTTTCTTGAATTGAAACCATATTCTAATGCAAAAAAAAATGGCAATATTCTATATGGATAGAATACAGTTTTACTCTTTGTATATTAAATCAATTTCTTACCTAATCAAGAAGGAAGAATAAGGCTGTATTATTTTGAAACACATTTTTGCTAGCAGACATTTTTTTTTTTTACAGTACAATATTTTACAATGACTTGTGCAAAGGACTGTGTGTTGGAGACGGAGACAAAGAGCCAGAACAACCTACCTCAGACAAAGAGTTTTCCATTTGGGAAAATAAGAACAGCAAAGCCTATGCATTAATTGCAACATCTGTAAGTGAAGAGGTGAGTTGCCATATTTCATAATTTTCAACTACTTTCGAAGCCTTACAAAAGTTGAAATAACTCTATGACTCACATTCTGCACTTGAAGTTGTTCAACTCACGATTAAATTCTTCACTCTTGAATTACAAAATAATGATCTTCTTGCTCTTACATCCGAAGTAAAATCTATAATGCATGATATCAGAGCCACTAAGGTTGAATTGGATATTCCTCTTATCGCATTTCTCAAGGCACTCTATCCTACTTACTCCAATTATCTTGATTCATTGCAAGCAAATGGAAATATCAAAGATATTACCTTTGACTCTCTTGTGAAAAAAGTTGTTGAAAGAGAAAAAGCTTTTGAAAAGAAGACAACCCCTGAATCTTCTGAAGAGGTTGTGTGCCTCGCTCATAAATAAAAGAATCTTTCCCAAGATTCTTCCAGAGGAAGAGGTGGTCGAAGAGGAAGAGGAAGATATTTCAGAGGTAGGGGGGAAGACACTCTCAAGGAGAAAAGTCATATTTGCATGCATATGCTACAAAAGAAATGGATCACATGATGCCTCCACATGCAAGTTACCTTGGGAAAAAATTGAGCAACAAAAACCAACAGAAAGGTAAAACTAATGACACAGACAAAGGTAAAGCACCTGAATCCGCTCATTATGTTATGGCACAGTGTAATATCAGAGTAAATGAAGATTTATTTAATGCTTCACTTGCTTCTTGGAAAAATGATTGGTTGCTTGATTCAGGAGCAGCTTGCCACATGACTCATAGAAAGATTTTTTTGAAGAATTTACTGACAATGTTTGATGGAGCAGTATGCTTTGCAGACCAATCAAAAATCAAGCCATCAGGGCTTGGCACAATCAGGCTCAAATTTCCTAGTCTTGCAGACTTTCTTCTGCATCATGTTCTATATCTCCTACAGTTGAAGAGAAACTTGTTGTCCTTGGTCCACATCCACCAGCAAGGTCACTCCATTCATATGTTTGATGGCAATCTTGAGATAAAACAAGTATCTGACCACTCACTTGTCATGAGGGGAATAGAAGAAGAAAGGCTTCTCAAGCTGCAAGGTATCTCTGCTCGTGCACAAAATTTATCATACAATTCTCATTATGAAGAAGGTACACTTCCATCAAGTTTATTATGGCATGCTAGATTTGGACATTTGAACTATGACAGCCTCCGCTTGTTGAAGAAAAATGGTGTTGCTGGTTTGCCTACAATTCCTAGGAAACTTAAACAATGTGATGCTTGCATTCTAGGAAATCATAGCAAACATTCTTTTCATGATTCACATTCAAGAGCACATAGAAAACTTGAACTCATTCATTCAAATTTATGTGTTCCAATGCCTGTTCCTTCTGCAAATAGAAATAAATATACGATGACATTTATTGATAACTACACCAGAATGTGTTGGGTTTATTTATTGAAGAACAAATCTGATGTTTTTCAAACATTCAAGAACTTTCATACATGGATTGAAAATGACGCACAATCTCATATTGGCTCTATTCGCACTGATAATGGAAAAGAATACACTTCAAATGAATTGAAAACTATCTTCGCCAACATGGGATCAAACATCAAACAACTGTGCTCTCCATGATGTTTTTCAAAAATGTAAAGTTGATGTTTTGGGTTGATGCAGTTCTATGTGTTGTATATATAAAGAATAGATGTCCATCTAATGCTATTAGAAATAAGACTCCATATGAAATGTGGTATGGGCACATTCCTTCGGTAAAGCATCTCAGGGTCTTTGGTTCCACCTGTTATGCCTTGATACCAAAGGTACATAGAAACAAACTTGGTGCAAGAAGTCGTAAGTCAAACACCTAAAAAGAATACTGTCTCTATGATGAAGTCAATGAAAGGTTTGTTGTATCTAGAGATGTAATCTTTCTTGAAACATCCAAAACTGACAATGTTGTTGAGTGGCAACTTGATCGCTTGGATAGATTCGTAAATGCAAAATAATTTCAAGATAATCAGATTCCACATCTTGAAGGGGGGATTCCTATCCTAGATCAACATGTGGAATCTTCTTCTAAAGAACTCTCTCCCCCACATGAAACTCCAACAATAGATGATACTTTAAGTGATGTAATTAATAGAATTGGGAGACTCAATCTTGATTTAGTCCCAACTCAGTCAACGGAGCAGCCTTGACCATCTGAGAAAGGTCCCCCAAAGTGGCTGACAAAGACACTTGAAAGTGTTCATCCTGATGAGGTTGGAAAGACAGGAACTAGAAATTCAAACCAGCAAAATGGAGGTGATGTAGATGACTCTAATTCACCTATTGATATGGATGTTTCTTATGATTGTGAATTGAATTTGTCTATAGATTTCGAACCAACTTCTTTCAAACAAGTGGCTTCTCATGATGAATGGAAAGAAGCGATGCAGAAGGAGTATGATGCCTTGATAAAGAATGGCACTTGGAAGCTGGTTGATCCTCCATTAAGAACCAAACCAATTGGCTGCAAGTGGGTCCACAAGAACAAATATAAAGCAGATGGCTCACTTGACAAGAAAAAAGCTAGGATTGTGGCAAAAGGTTTTGCACAGAAGGAAGGGGTCGATTATGAGGAGACTTTTGCCCCCACAGCAAAATGGGCCACCATCCGGACACTCTTTGCACTAGCAGCGCAGAACGGTTGGAAAGTCCATCAAATGGATGTAAAAACTGCCTTCTTGAATAGAGATCTAAAAGAAAATGTTTTTATGTCCCAGCTTGAAGGATTTGCTATGAAAGGACATGAACATAAAGTATGCAAACTTGTGAAATCCTTGTATGGCCTCAAACAAGCACCACGAGCCTGGTATGAAAAAATAACTGAGCATCTTCTGAAACTCAACTTCAATCATTTTGATCTTGATGCTGCAACTTTATTTGTCAAGAAAGTTGGCAAAACAGTTGTATATCTTGTGGTATATGTAGATGATCTTTTAATGACAGGGAACAATGAAAGCTACATTGCATCCATAAAGAAAGAATTGGGGAAAAGTTTTGAAATCACTGATTTGGGCTATGTTCATTACTATCTTGGCATTGAAGTAACCCAACATCCAAAGTCCATATTTCTTTCTCAAAAGAAATACATTGGAGATCTGTTAAACAGATTTGGCATGACAGAATGCAATCCTCTTACCACTCCAATGGAACAAAACTTAAAGCTCACATCTATTGAAGGAAAACAATTTGAGGATGCAACAAAGTATAGACAGCTTGTAGGAAGTCTCAACTACCTAACTACTACCAAACCAGACATTTCGTTTGCTGTTGGAATCCTCTCCAAGTTTATGCAAAATCCTTGTGAGGGACATTGGTCTGCTGCAAAAAGAGTTCTAAGGTACTTGAAAGGAACTCAAGACTTTGGAATCAAGTATACAGAGGTGGACGACTTCAGCGTGATTGGATACTCTGATTCAGACTTCGATGGAGACAAAGAAACTGGGGTATCTATTTCAGGATATGCTATGAGTCTTGGATCAGGAGTTGTCTCTTGGAGATCACGCAAACAATCAGTGCCAGCAGATTCCACAACAGAAGCAGAATACGTGGCAGCAGCTGAAGCAACAAAAGAAATGGTGTGGCTCAGGAAAATTCTTGAAGATTTGCAGGTAAAACAAGTACAATCAACTCCACTCATGATTAACAATACCTCTGCAATAAAGCTGGCCAAGAACCCAAAGTTCCATGATCGAACGAAGTACATCAATACTAAATATCATCTGATTCAACATCATGTTGAGGCCAAAACAATCCATCTCCATCATTGTTCCACAAATGAGAAAATTGCAGACATCTTCACCAAAGCGTCGGAAGAGAAAAGCTTGAACGATTCAGAATGATGCTTGGACTCACCAACATCCCTTCAGATTAAGGGGGGGAATGTTGACACCTAATCCTCATGATTGGGTGAATATAATGTAAATAGATAAATAAGTAATATGAATAGTCATTGGGAGATGAAGTGAACAGTCTCTCCCTCATGTATTTAAGGAAGACCTACCTGAAGGAATAAGCACGAATCAATTTTTGGTTGAGGAGTTACTCCCTGGTCTAACACACACCAATACGTTTCCACAAGTTGGTGAAAGTGAACTCTGTTGAGAAATCTAAAGGGCTACAACTAAGATGATTTCTCTTCAACTTGATAACTGCTTGTGATGTATTTTAATTTCCTTGATTATTAGGTTCTTCTTGGTAATATGTTGTTCTTATCATCAAACAGCTACCAAAACAAGAAGATCAACAATACACAAGAACACAAGATATAGGCTACAAGCTAGGACCAAAACCTCTCCACTTGAGATGAAAACCCACAAATCTCTTCTCTTCATATAGATTCTTCAAATGATGAATTGCAAGATCTCTAGACTACGACCAATACCCTTCCAAGACCAAGTCTAACCTCCCTAATGATGTGCTTCCTCTATCCAAGTCAAACCTAGTCAAATCTCTTCCAGCTGCACAACTTTGACCCCCAACTACAGAATTTCGGCCTCTACTGCAAGTCTGAAATTTTCAGCCCCTACAACAGATGTTGCCTTGACAAGTGTAGGTAGTTTCTGAGCTTCCAAGGCTTCCTTTGACCTTCGCTTGGGTTTCTCCTTCTTCTAGGGCTTGTAGGTGACCTAATAGACCTTCCTTTGACCTTCTTTTTGCAATTTCCTTAGCTTTGACCTTGCAACATGGAAACCCTAGCCTTCCTTCTGTGTACATGTGAGAGAGAAAGAGAGAGAAACAACCCAAACTTTCGTCCTTCGTCCATCTTCCTTCTTCGCTAACCTTCTTCTGCTTCTCCTTCGCTTAGATGATGAGAAGAAGAGTGAGTGTGTTAAGTTATGGTATGTTCTATGCTTATAACAGTTTACTTCTTTTTCTTATTATATTCCACAGATTAACAATCACATGTACATAAAGTAAAGTGCAGATACAACATTAAACGATCGACAGAAAACAGGCCAAGACAAGAGACACAAGATGTGGCGGCTAGCCAGGGACAAACCCCACAATGTGTGGGGAAACCCTTTGATCAAATCTTCTCTTATCTTCAATAATTCAGCAGAGAGAAATAGTACAATAAATCTGATTTATATCAGCAGTAGCAAACCCTAGATCAGCAGCATCAGCATTAGCGGCTTCATCATCAAAACTAGGGCAGTCGATATCTCACAA
>APFE030845122.1:129035-160265 GCA_000404065.3 Pinus taeda
AGTCTAAATTTAGGAAAAATAAAATATTAATGTGAATTAATATAAAACTGAGTTAGAATGGTCCAAAAGTCATGGATCAAGCCAAATCTAATCTTAGCCGTTGATTAGAGATTTAATCTTGACCATTGATGGACCAACGAGAAAAGTATAAGAGGAGGCTTGAGGGTCAGTTGGAAAACACACCAAGAGAGATCAAGAACTCGATATTCTGGGGCAGGGTTTGTTGAGGAAATTGAGTGAGTGATTTGAGTTGCAGCTGAGGGGTAGTGAATACATCGCAGAGAGGCAGAGTTAGTACTAGGAGGATCAGCACAGAAGCTGGGAGAAGTTGACGTAGAGCCAACAAGAGGCCACGCAGAGGCAGCGAGGAGCTGCGCAGAGCCAGAGAGGGCCAGCGTGTGAGACCCAGAGGCTCCAGAGGCTGATGTAGAGTCCCGAGAGGCTGACGCTGGGCCAAATATGCTGATGTTGGGCCAGAGAGGGTGATGCAGGCCCTAGAGGCAACGCTGAGAGATTTCTATGGGACAGATTGGAGTTGGAGAGCTGGATAGGGTGACAGTCCCTATCAGGGTGACCCAGAGCAGCAGAAGCTATATTGTTGCTGTGGGATCGTTCATTCGGTGATTTAACCGAAATATCTGTCTCCGACTGAGAGGTATTACTGTCGAGGGCATTCTCTGTTGGGTGAGCCATTTCTGGCACCCAGGTTGTATTTTGAAACTGCATAATAATAAAACCCTTTGAATAGTTGCACCGGTTCTCATGCATTGGGTTTTTCAGGGACATTAGTCCAAAAACAACAATGTCACTTGTGTGCTTATTTCTTTTAGTTGATGATCTGTATGTGTTGATACTGTACTTGTATTTATTTTCAGTATTTATATGGTAAATAACTTGTTAAGTGACTGAACAAGGAGGAAGAAATAAATCAGATAGTACAGGAAGAATTTCTAATAGTTAGACTTAGAAATTCCAACATGGAATCAGAGCGTGGTTGCAAATCACAAGATAATTGAAGGCATCAGCCGAGCAGAGCCGCAATAGTGGAAACAACTGTCTCGAGTGACAGAAGTTGTTCCTAGCAGAAAGCAACAAGAAAGAGGTGACTGGCGGATGTCGGTAGAGATGGATTTAGATGGAGCGACAGAGAGTGCTACAGTGCAGGAGTCCCAGGACAGTGTGAGACAACAATGCAAGATGCATGGAGTTGTTGCAGAAGCGCAGAGGTCAGAGAGGTACCACTTGTCAGCGACAGAGGGAGCTTTAACATCAGGAGTGTCTCTAGCTTGACAGAGATGTCAGATTTGGGAGGATCAGTTACTTACTTCTCAGTGATTGAGTTGCAGTGCAGCGGTTAGCAGTGGAAGTGCTATGGGCAACACAATGCAGCATGATGAGAGGGGATGCAGTGCAGATGCAGCCATGGTAGTGGCAGGGCCATGCGCAACAACACAGATACAGTGGGTGTCGTCGTACGAATGCAGCAGTGGTAGTGGCAGTGGCAGGGCCATGGGTAGCAGTACATGATACAGCAGTGCAGAGGATGTTGGGTAGGGAGGCCTAGCATTAGCTCAAGGATCGACGCTGGATGATTAGGGTGATACTTAGTGAGGACTATTACTAGAGCACAATCGTCACTAAGAGAGAGTGTTTATTTGGGGTAGCATCGGATGTGCTCTAGCCACGAAAATTGGTGGACAGGCTATAGCACATAACATCTCTAAGACCCAGTAATGGTTTAGGCAGAATCTAACCAATTTGGGAGATATTAAAATAATTAATATTTTTAATGGAGTTCCTAAGTTTAAACTTAGGAAAAATAAAATATTAATGTGAATTAATATAAAACTGAGTTAGAATGGTCCAAAAGTCATGGATCAAGCCAAATCTAATCTTAGCCATTGATTAGAGATTTAATCTTGATCGGTGATGGATCAACGAGAAAAGTATAAGAAGAGGCTTGAGGGTCAGTTGGAAAACACACTGGGAGAGATCAAGAACTCGATTTTCTGGGGCAAGGTTTGCTGAGGAAATTGAGTGAGTGATCTGAGTTGCACCTGAGGGGCAGTGAATACATAGCAGAGAAGCAGAGTTAGTACCGGGTAGATCAGCGCAGAAGGCGAGAGAGGTTGACGCAGAGCTAGCTAGAGGCCACACACAGAGGTAGCTAGGAGCTGTGCAAAGCCAGAGAGGGCCAGCGTGTGAGGCACAGAGGCTACAGTGGCTGACGCAGAGCCTCGAGAGGCTGACGCTGGGCCAGATAGGCTGACGTTGGGCCAGAGAGACTAAAGCAGGCCATAGAGGCAGCACTAAGAGATTTCTGTGGGACGGATTGGAGGTGGAGAGCTGGATAGGGTGAGTTTGATTTAGCTAATTAGGCTTAATTTAGCCCCTAAAATAAAATAATGTGCATAATAAAAAAACTTTTGGTGACAAGCCCACCAAATAGCTCAATAATGTAAAGATAAGCCTCTCACGAGGGTCGAATGATCAACAAAGTGAATCGTTGGGCCTTATAGGAGGCCTAATGAATTCTATTGGTACAATAATGTGAAATAGGACTCCAAAAATAGTGGACAAGGGGATGGCCCCTTGTTTTCCAAGCAAAAAAACCTGTGGTGCTCCCAAGTGGGTGTGGGGGCACAAGGTCATCCTTATGGGTTTCCAAATGGATTGGAAAGGCTTGTAGATCATCTGTAAGGGCTAGAATGATGACATAAGCCATGCCTCTATAGCGGGGAACAATCCTCTAGACCCTGGAACATCTACCAAGCGTATGGTGCATTTGTGGAGCTGGTTGGGCATGGTGAACATGGTGCATCATTCTCATCCAAAAGGTGGAATAGGAGCAATCAACGAACACTGTTGGAGATCCATGAAGTCATCTAGGCTATGGTGAAGGCCCATGGCTTTCAACGCTTGCCCTACAAGTGCCAATGTGGCCCTCTAGAGGGTTCAGACCCCATATATGGAGACCAAGCTCCAAATGGGAATCCACTTGCAATCTCGCATAAGATCTGATGCGTCCCCTTGCCCTCCAATACAACAAATCATTAGAATAATCAAGTAAAAGAGCTTACAAGTCATGGAACCAATGGGGCACTTCATGATGGCATGCCCTTCACTAGTGGCCTTTGGTATGTACAAGTGTCTCCAAGCTCAATAGGGGGTTAGCCAAGGACCCTATTAGGTGGTTTCAACCTCTAGAGGAAGTGACATGTTGGTGGTACATCCCTCAAAATCCTGTATCCAAGAAAACAAAAGTCCATCAAATAGATATCCATTCAAAATCGAAATCATCGTGCATATATAGAATATTTGCTGGAATAGAAAAAATCTACTCTAACAAATTAAAATATAAAGATACGAAACATAAGCGCAAAACAAGAAAACTAACTAATGACATAAATAAAAGGTGTAGGGTTAGAGATACTATACAAAATATGCCCTATGGCATCAGATGTCTTCAACATAGTGCATATTAAGCATCTGTCGACTTTCTGGCAAGTCTATGGGTTACTTTTCAGACGTGCCATGTTGAATTATGAATATCTTGGGACTTTTACTTATCCATATATCGCATTTCTCTTGGCCATCAGATGCATCAAACCTCTTCCTTCTTTTCTACTTTTTATTTTTATTTCCATAGGTTGCGACGCTGATGTTGATTTGATCGTTGTGCAACTTTTTATCTGATTTGGACAATGCTCATACGGAAAATTTGGAACATTCGAGACTTTTGTGACCTGCTCTTCTTTATTTTCATGAACCTACTCTGTTACGACTGGTGGATCAATCTTGCAAGCATCAACCTAATTCTCATCAATTTCCTTCCTGCCTTGATCATCTTCATTTAACCATTTCTCAATGGAATCAATGACTTCTTCATAACAAGACGAAGGTTGCTTCTATGAGCTGGGAGGCTCGTGCTTTGGATCCTTTGGTCTTGGCTAGAGTTCCTGAACTTGTGATTTTTCCATTATCTGTAGCTTATTTTGAAGAATGATCTGTTTGCTTCTTATGGTATTCATTTGACTAGAATGCTCATCCTTCATAGCATTGATTTTGCTGGCATGATTCTCCTCCATGGTATCCATCATATTTTGAAAGGTGATCATCTAATTATACTACATAACTTCTATAACCTGTAACTTGTTCTGAAGAGCCATCTGACTAGCTTGCATGTCTTTATCACTTTATCATGATTTACTTGAATAGAACTCATTTCTTCCTTATGATTTGCTTCCATAATGATCAAATAATTTTGCATGGTGGTCACCTGATTGGAGTGATTAACTTTCATGATTTCTAGATCCTCATCACGATTTTCTTCTATGGCTAATAATTTGGTATACATGGTTCTCATATCCTTGGCATGATCTGCTAGCTATTAATCTTTCTTGATTAAGTTCCATGCTTTTCATCAACTGTGCTGGACTACATTTCATGTCTTTAACCATTTCAATTCCTTGATAAGATGCTTATCATTTTCTTTTTCATCATCAATATTAATTTGATCCTTCGTTCTTGCCTTTGCACTATCAAGGATTCTTCTTGCAACGACACAAGTGGATTCATCATGAAAATGATCACAAGGTTTGCAATATGGCAAAGATTGATGTGGCACATTCTCTTGACACCTTTCTACGATAATTGGGTCCTTCACAGGATCACTTTCTTTCTTCTTTATAGTACTAGAGGCACAAGGTGAGCCCCTTTGATCTCCATATTTATCTTCAAAAGCATCAATAATATCTTCCAGAGAGTCAAAGGAATTGTCAAGAAAATCATAAAACCAATCCTTAGCCTCACCCTCCAAGGAAAGGACAAAAAGAGTCGCATTTTGACATCTTCATGATTATAACATGCAGAGCCACATATTATTTCCATAAGACGAGTAAACTTTCTAAGATGATTTTTAGCGATGACTGCATTATCATGAGGAATATTAGTAAAATGACAAGGGACAAACAAGTCATTCATGATGATTTGTTTAGAGGGAAAATGAGCCAATGGATGTTAGAGAGAGAGAACCTTGTTCAAGATAAACAAAAAGTCTACAAGACGTGAGCTTCTAGCAAAAATTCCAGCAAGAAATGAAAGAAGTGGAGTCGCCACTTGAACATGAATCTAGCTCTAAAATCCAAAAGGAAAAAACCGAAAAGTTAGTTAGGGAGAAGCAGATGGATATTAGGGAGAACTTCTTGTCTGAGAAAAAATGGATGAATAAGTGCAGTTGCAACCCACACAACAAACTAACCCAAATGTCTAGGCGCTAAGGTGCAAACAAAGAGGCGAACAAGGTGATAAGAAGATTAGTGAGATATCAAAGTGCCAGAAAATGTGGTGTTTGACAGATTAAAAAGATGAAAATGATTAGAAGATTAGGAAGAATGTCGTTAAATCGCAGAGAACAAGATAAACTTGTCCTCGACAACGATGCCATAAAATTTGTCACTTAGATTATACAAGCAAAGCAACAACGACTCAAGTCGAGGGCTGTCACTCTGATCCCTGACCTCTCCATTATAGTTGTCTCCCAACAAAAGGCTATGGGGGGTAGTCCCTATGGAAATGTGAAGATGAAGGACAAGTTGACAACAAACGAGTCTGAGAGATACAATTGAATAGCCTAGCTACTTGGTTAATTTTAGCAAGATTTAAAGATTAGATTAGATTTGAATGTAAGACCAGTGCCTTATGGAGTCCACTTCTTGCTTGTTACCAATTAAATGCCAAGTAACTAGATGAACAATCGTTGCTTGGATGCTTCACTAACCTAGATGAAAGGCAAATCCTACAAGCTAGGTGAAATGCAAAATCTTGCTTGATTTTAAATTAGATGCCTATTCTAAATGTAACCTTCCTCTTAATTGTTTTGGAACTAGTCTCTAGAGTAGGTTGTGGGATGAAAACCAATGGGAAGCAAGCAGAGACTTGATCAACGATACCTCCCCTTATATTCCAACCACCAGGTGCCTCTAGTACTCAGAGACTGTGGCTTTGACAACTGTAAGGTCACCGTGTTAACGACTAAAGAGTTTCTAGACTCCTCAAGTTAGATGAGAAAGGTGGTCCTATCTCTTTATCAACCAAGCTTATGCTTGGAGGTAATTTAGTGCAATCTAATCCTAGAATGTAAATGCAAGATATAAGATTACTTTTAGTGATATTGTTAAATGTCTTAAGTACTTAGCGATCAATCACAATGATATTTAATTTGAAACGATGAAGTACTTAATAAATATGTAATGACGATCTTCACTAAAAGAGAGAATTCTCAAAGAAATAAGATGGAAAGCGCCAAGATGTTGTTAAGATCAAGACAGTTTCTCATGAAATAATAACGCCAATTAAATAATGACCAATAACAATAAAGTGTCAATGTGTCAATTAGATACACAAGACAAAGAGCTTCACACAATTAGCAATTCTTCCAAAGTACCACAAGAATGTTTATTATAACGATTATGATTATCAATTGACTCGAGTAGCAAGGATGTAAGGAACAAATGGCAAGTAAAATTAGATGATTTTCAACAATTTTTGACACCAATGCAATGTTTATATCAGACCTTATGCATCATATATCTGACCTTTGATTTTTATGAAAGCCCTCAAGAAGTGACAAGGTATGCAAATAAATGCAAGCCCAATCAATGCCAATGATTTCCCAATGATGAAATATGCTTGCAATTCATTTATAATGACACTGTTATTTTATTTTAGATGGTTGTAGCAAACATATCAGATCTGAAAATTGCTCAATAGTTCTCAAAAAATAACTTATATGCAATCAATTTAACTACAAGATTAATGTTCAATGCCTTAAGTGACTTGTTAATGAATTTAGGCTTATTTTATGTGTGTTTTATGCCCTAAATACACTACTGTAACAATTATATCAAACTTGAAACTTTCAGATCAAATCTCTGCAATTTCAAATCAGACCTTGAAAATTATATGATAGCCAACATAAAACAATAAAATTGATAGATCAAACCCTTGTAATTTATTCTTAATGCATTGTCTGAGTTATTAGCTTACTGTGTGGGTTCTTCAAGCTTGTATTATGATAATTATGCATTGTTATATCAATATACCAGATCTAATATAAATTATGTAGTCAATTAAAATGAGAGATGAAGGAAATAGAAACAAACCCAAAGGCCTAATGGCCTATGCCAAATTTGGAGATGTGGGAGAAATCACCTACACTCACAAAATATTAGCTCAAAACCCAAAGATCATATCTTTATTACTGCTGCAAGTGTTTTTAGGTGGTTGTAGCAAACATATCAGATCAGAAAATTACCCAACAGTCCACAAAAAATCACTTCTATGCAATCAAATTCAACTTTAGGTTAATTATAAATGCCTTAGGTGATTTATTCATGAACTTAGGCTTATAAAAAGTGTGTTTGGGCCTTAATTATACTGTTGTCATAAATTACTTCAGAATTCAGTTTGAGGACAAAAGTGAAATAAGAAGGTTAGAGAGAAAACCAAGAGGCCTTGGAGCCTTGTAAATGGCTAGGAAGACTTCCAACGAAGGTGACCACCTGAAGACACAATGTTAACCCCAAAATCGACAAATTGCTAGAGATAAAATGTCAATCCCTTGAAGAAACCATTGTTTGCAATGAGATCTAACCCTTGTAGGGCTTATGGTCTTCTTAATGCTTGCAAAATAGGTCCCAAACACTAGAATTTTAGGTTGGATATGCTAGGTCCTACAGAAAATGGGTTTTTTTCCCCGATTTGAAAATAAACAACCTGCAAAAATAGTCTGATAACCTTACATGTCTAGGGTTTCTGAGGTCTCCAATGCCAGTTTCTTTCACAATCCTGAAATAAATTTAGAATAGAAACCCAAATACCCAAATAAAAATAAAAATAAAATAGATTTCAAAACCCCAAATACTATACAAAAATTAAAATGGATTAGGACTTAAAAAGGGTTAGAAAAATAATTTACAAAAAATTATTCTACAAAAAAATATTACAAATATACAAATGTACAATGATCGAGAGAATTTTCGAAGAGAAATTTTTTTATGATAATGACAATAGCTTGATGTATTTCGAAAAATAGGCGTTACCCACAGCTGTAGCGAAGTAAGAAACCCACATAAAATTCCTGGTGCCCAAACAACGCAGCGTTTGCCTACATCCTGTGCAGTTGGAGCCCAAGGGTTGGATAACTTGCAATTTTGCAAATTATATATATTTCTTAAGAGAAAATTGTTAACTCATACAATGAATCAGATCACCTAAGATAAGCCCAAAACTTACCAATAGAATGTTCCTATCATCTACAAATGAAATAACAATTACATGATATTGAAATACAATATAGGAAAGCACATATCTAGCATGTACCACAGATCAATGAAACAAAGACACCATGAACTGAACCCAAAGTCTTTTATTATAGATTTCAAATGTCCCCAATAGAACAGTGGCTTCACACCAACGTTACAAAATTACATTTTGACCAGTCATTATCATTGTGAAGAATAGAAGCAAAATGCCTTCTATTTATAGAGAGATTCCTCCAAGTGGAAAATAATGGCTAGTTGGCTTGATCCCTGTCAAAATAATCTCAACCGTTGGCAAATACTTGACCAACTTTTAATATCTGTCATAAAATATATTTATTTTTTAGGAATTTTCAAATTTCTCATAAAATCCACTTTTTATGAGTTCAAAAATAATTATTTTGAATTAATTTCCTCAAAATTTTGACTTTGACTTAACTACTAAAGTCCAAGGGTCCAAATTTTCTTGAAATTTCCAATATTCCCTTGGTGGGGGACTTCCAAAAATTAACTTCTTTTAGACCCATGAATTTTTCCACTTGAAGAAATTATTTTCTCTAACATTTTAATTTTGACTCTAAATTAATTTATTTTTAAGCTTAGAATTTAAGTTTATTTTTCCTAGAAAAATTAATTCATTGACACAAGAGGGGATTGTCATCATGCCTTCAATGGCATGGGGCAACTCTAATTCTTGTCTGGAGGAGTGGGGAGGGCTCAAGCATGCCTGGGGCTTTGACAATATTCTTGCAAGGATAGGCGACCCAATGGAGTACATTGCTTAGGAGGACTAATGGATATTGTGGAGGCTTGTTATGAAGGGATTTGGACTTGCCTTGTATAGTGAGGTGATGGAGCCATTATTATGCACAATATCACATTAGAGCTTGACACACACTTTGGAGTGTAGCCTCATTTGTGTTGGTCTATAAGGGCTTATGGTAGGTTGCTTGTAAGGGATAAGGCCCTCATTGTATTGTTGGCCTCCCTTACCTCTCATATAAATAGAAAAAGGAGAGAATCTTTCCATTCATATATGCTCATTCGCTCATGTATATTCACTCTTTTGATAAGATATGACCTACAAAAGAGTGAGCACTAGCATCTCTCTCTCTCTTTGATCACTGGGGTGTTTTGGTAATTTTGGAGTATATTGAAGTATTTTAGAGGTCTAGGGCTAGGGTTTAGTCCTTTGAGACCAGAGATTAGGTTTTGTGATAAAACCCTAAGGTGGAATTGTGAAGAAGAGGAGAGGATGTCTTGCCTCAAAGGATGTCTTGGAGTGATTCTTGCATATTGGATCTTCTTGGTTGCTAGGGTTAGTTGATTTGCCCCACTTAGGGTTTGGAGGGATGGGAGGATTTGTACTTGCATTGGGAGAAGGCTATGGTATATAGATGTCTTCATTTTGATGATATCAATGAAGGTTCCAGCTGTCTAAAAACTGTGCAATATCCTGATTTGATTTTCAACTATACATGTTCTTTGTGCATAGTTATTTACAGATATATATTTCCTGTTTATTTGATATAAGTGAAAGGACACTCGTCAAATGATTTGACATCTAAGCATGCATGTAGCAGTTGTCACACAAACCTTTTGAAGCCTCGTCTCGATGTAAAAACCACAGTGGACCATAAGTCACTCCAATATTTTGTGCTTGAAAGAAGACAGCAATTTCCAAATTAACTAACACCTCCTTGGCCAAGTGTTACATCTTTTGTTCAGCTAAACCCAGTCTAGAAAAGGTATTATTTAGTTGATTATCATATGTCTCCTATAATTCCTTTCTATCCCTTTGTTTCAAAAATTCATAAATAGCACGCTTGTTAGGTTGATGTGACTAGCTTTTACACTAGTGAGCATTTAAAGATGTCAATAATCATTGTGGTATGAAGGTCTCTTTTAACATGTTGATGAGAAATGTGCAGAGTTCAAACCAATTTTCCTAACCAAGCTCCTAAACTACGTGTGAAGCAAAAATCTAGTAGAAGGAGGTTCCAAATTATTGCCAATATCTAAAGTCTAATTGCGATGGTCAGGTGCTCACTAAAATTAATAAAAGTTGAAAACATAAATTATGGCTAACAAAGTACCTTTAGAATTGACATGTGAATTTCTTTGATTGCTTCTTTCTTTTGGCACAGATCTTCAAAATCATTGTAAATAAACATTTCTTTTCGGGCCCAACTTTCAAGAACTTTTTGGGATGGGACCACAAGGGCCACACAGTAACTATGGAGATGATCTGCATGCAACATTATCTGTTCTACATATTGGCTCATTATCAAAACTGCTTCAACCTGTATTAAGTACAACATACAAGTTTAGATTGTCTTATTAAACAACTGCAAAGAATTAAATAATGCTCCACAGAAATTTAGTAGCTACCTTTCCTAAGGGAACCTGTTCTCCACGCTGAAGCTTTACTATGTTCTTCTTACGGTCAACAATCTCAAGACAGCCATCAGGGTGGAATTTCCCTATATCGCCAGAATAAAACCATCGTATTCCTCTCTCATCCATCTTTCCCAACAAAATCCATCACAGAAAATAACATCAAATCTCAAATCCATCTGCAGACTACAATCAATATGAGCATGCAGTACTAGAGCAGTCAACTTACCTTGTAGAACTGACTAGTTTCAGACTTTCTTTTGAAATATCCCAAAGTTACATTCGCACCACCAATAACAATCTCTCCTTGAGGCATTGGTGAATCAGTTGTCAGATAACCACCTTCCTCCCAATCAATTAGCTGCAGAACCAAGCAAGATTTTTTTATTTTCATAGAGAATCAAAATAGTGAAAATAATGTTTGTACAAGTAGAACACCTAAAACATGTTGGGCCTTGTCTGTAAAGAAAATAAAAAAACTATACTCAAACAACAAGGGTCTTACTTTTGGGAGATACTTCCAAATGTGTAAGAAAATAATGTTGATTCACAGAAGAGATGCAAGGAAAAGAGACACTATATATACAGAACATTTTCTTTGAGAATAGAAGAAAGGGAAACAAGCAAAGACATATTGAAAGCTGATGGACTTTGTCAAAATAATCTGCCCAAGCTTTCGCAATGGAACTGACACTTCAAAAATTCATGGTCCTGGAACTATCCATTCTACAATCAAGGAAAATAATAAAATTAATAATAGGCACAAACGTTGATCACATGTTTGATTCCATCATGAGCACACCTTTGTGAATTCCCCTTACAAACCTTCTCAATAAAAAGTTTTCCGGTATAAAAAATAAAATTCTTTATGGGAGTTGAATGGAGGTTGAAAGAACATTGCTTTTGTCTATAGAAGTGATGCTTGAACTGCAATGTCAAATAGTTAAGTAGACAAGTCCTCAAGGTAGAGAAAAGACTCAAGACTCTAGGAAACTAAAGTTCTCATGCTTGAGGTCAAAATTTAAGAATTTCTCGAAGCAGAGGAAATGGCCATACCCAAATGCTAATGCTCGAAGTAGGATTTGCTGAAGAACTTAGTGCAACGGTAGAAGGCAGGTTCCATAAGGCCATTGATTACTTCCTAGAAGCCATTAACCATAACTTATCATCTATTTGCTAAAATAATTGCCATTTACTGACCTACGATACAAATTTCTGTAAATGAATGCATAGAAGAACTTAGTGCAACAGTAGAAGGCAGGCTCCATAAGGCCATTGATTACTTCCTGGAAGCCATTAACCATAACTTATCATCTATTTGCTAAAATAATTGTCATTTACTGATCTAAGATACAAATTTCTGTAAATAAATGCATAGAAATCATATTAGAGTTTACAATTAATTAACACTCTACCAAGTTTCTACCTAAGGACCATTCTTTGGCAACTTCCCATAATATCCAAGGCTGACTTCACTCACAGAAAGGATCAAGCTTCTACTTCCCTCAAAATTGCCCAAATAAATGCCGATCTAGATTCAAAGCGAAGTTGCAAATATGTAACCATTGTGACCTCTTTACAGCAGGGAAGTTCAATATGTTTGACAGGATTCTAGCATCAGGCCATGTCTTTTAATCCTCATCTCTTTCCATCATGGAATGATAAAGAAGATTAGAAATGGTCATTCTTTTGGGGAAGCTTGTGCTGTTTAGTGTGTGTGTGATGGGGGTGGGGAATGGGCAGTGGAGAATGAAAAAAGAGGCCTTGATCTGACAGATATTTACACAATGGGAGCAGTTTTGGTGGTAAAATGAGAGGAAAGACAGGTGATTGGAAAAGACACATGGAAAGTTATAGTTAGGCACCTTTCGGGAAACTCCAACTAATGTAGTGAGTATTAGAGGACCTATTACCTCTCCATTAGTAGGGGAACCTATACCTATTACAGCATTCTTGAACACCATTGTAATCCCGAGGTCACAAGTCAAAATCCATGTAACAACCATGTGAGGCCTTGTAGACATCCTAGACCTTGTGCCACATTGAGTCGGTTTATTTTTGGCCAGACCATGGTTGGTCTCTTTGAGCTCATCTAGGGCTCCTTTCATCATGGATAAGATTGGAGGACCTTGGATGGGCTTACTTCAGGAATCATGGTTTTCTGGGAGCCTAGTTTTGTAGGGGTGATCACTTGAGTATGGGCCAGTCAAACCCACATCAAGGTGCACCTATGTCTTTCCACATGGTTATGAGTCTATAGAGTCTGTAGGTGGCTTTGTCTTTAGTGTCACATCCCTCAATTGTTTCTCAGACATGGTAGTCTCCATGCTTCCCAAGGCAACTCACGTTTCCCAATGCAAAATGGTCTTGGAAGTCAAAAAGTCAACAGGGTCTCAAATTGCAAAGCTTGATGAGATTATGACATGCCACATTGAATTTTTCTAATTGGATGAGGCCTTCTCAAGTTATGACTGGTCAAAGTTGGGCAACAACAAGGCCTAGTTTCACATAGGGAAAAATAGGTGGAGCATTACAATGTCTTGGACATGTAACATATCCAAAGTGGTCTACTCAATGAGAGGAGCAAAACCCACGTTTCACATTTTCCAAATCCTCTAGGGAATTTCAGAGCATCCACTTAGGCGTGATGACGTGACAAGACAGGTTTCCACATAGCATAACGAGGGAAAATCTTAACGGATTTTGACATGTAATATGTCAAAATTGTCTACAAAAGAAGAGGAATAAAACTCATGTCTCAGTCTCTCTGAATTCCCAAGGGCATAAGAGATCTAGCATGGGCATGATGACATGGTAGATAATGACGATGTGGCAATGCAGGGCATAATTTGGTCAAATGAAGTAAGAACCACATGAAATTAGGCCAACTTATGGCAAATCCAGGTGGTAGAATTGGGAAAAGGTGGTCAAATTTGACGATGTGGCAATGCAGGGCATAATTTGGTCAAATGAAGTAAGAACCACATGAAATTAGGCCAACTTATGGCAAATCCAGTTGGTAGAATTGGGAAAAGGTGGTCAAATTCAAGTTACTATGCATGGAAAAGTCAACTCAAACAGCGAGATAGTTGTTGGAGGTCATCTAGTAGAACATTGGAGCATTAAAGACTACTATTGTTCATATTGTTGTCTTTTGGATCATTTGCTAGTGGAACATTGAGTTTCTTGGGTTGTGAGAGTTAATTCAAACCCTTAGTGGGAAAAGTCATGAATTTAATGTAATATTTATTAAAAAATTACTAAGTCTCCAACATATGGATGAATATTAAATATTTATTTCTAGAGATTCAAACTAGCCATTAGTTAGACATTATCTAGCCATTAGAACAAGTTTTATAAAATGCAAACCTCTCTCCCAGTTATTGTTGTTGACTATGATATCATTTGATGTCATAATACAAAGAAACCAATTTGCAAAAAATACTCTCTTGTGCATTTGAGTTGTATTGAGTTGATTTTTCTATTCTTTGCTTTTTTAGCTTTCACCTCTATAACTATGCTTTATAAACTTGTTTTGCAGGTGCAGTTCTTCTATAACAATAACAAAGTATGAATCCATAGAGGGGCATACAATCACAAGGAAGGAAAGATCTCGATCTTGTCCTTTGCTAGCCACTAAAAATACACCTTTCCAAGGCTTGGACAAGCCATCTAGAGTGAATATCCACCCAAACTCATGGGCTATTAGTGCTACAAGTCCTACTTTGATTGGAGCATCTCGAATGAGCAAGTCTTCCTAGTGAATATCAAGGGCTACTAGTTGGCTATCAAATGTAGAAGAAATTTTTTCTCCTATGGATTTACCCATTTTAGTGGGTAACATTTGGCTCCAATTCGAGGACATGAGGTTACCGTAGAGCGCATGATCCATATGCTTGAACGTGGAGTTCATGAGAACTCCATCAATCCTAGGGCTTGTAGACCTATTACCTACACACTGAAATCAACTTGTTTGGAAGCATGTGCAGTGGGTGTTGGTTATCACCCTTGTTTCATATGACATAATAAATTTCATAAAAAAATAACATCTATCCAAGTGTAATATAATCTATAATGCACATGACAATATGAAGAATGCAATAGTTAGGATGCTCGCACAACATGCAATGCAACTACCCTAACCTACGATAGTGTACAATGCATGACCTAAGTATAGTCACATAACCAATGCAACTATCATATCATTAGATCAATATCACATCTCTTGCCCCTATGGCTAATCATGGGATAAAACAAAGAAGCATCACAATCATCATAATACTCACAAGTTGGATCATAAGGGTGGGAGGTGGGAAAATGAACAAACCATGGATCAATTTTACTACCATCAGAAGGGACTTCGGATGACAAGGGAGAATCCACATTTCACCTACACTTGTTGATTCTTTCTTGCAGCTGAAATATGGGGTAATCAATGATCATTTCATGACTTCTCGACAACCAAGTTGCTTGTCAGGGTAATCAAATTCAAAAGGGTCAACCAACATTGGCTCATCATGTTCAAAATTTATGTGACCTAAATATGACTGAGGGATGACAACAGGAAAATCTAAGGATAGCTCAAATACCCAACAATCATATCTTCGGGTCATATGAAGCAAAAGGCATGACAAGGATATTGTTAACATCGTCATCATTATCATAAATCAGATCCTTTTCAAAATGATGGTTCCTCATATCCTACTTCCCTTTTCCTATATGCAGAAATTCACCAATGCTAATCTCTAGGGAATTTATGGGATCACCCTTTTCAAGGTCTTCGAAAAGTGTATCATCAAATGTCATCCATGAAAAGGGTAGAGCTTGCTTCAACTTCACATCTCAAAGTATCATCTTCAGTAGGACCCTCTTTATCAACATCGTGCTCCCCTCTTGAGTCATCTTCAAGGTCACTTTCCATGTGTTCATTTTGATGATCCAAAAGGGACTCTTTCTCTTGCTCATGGTGTTCTTCTTCAACTTCTTTAGCGGGATCAATGAGGCATCCCTCTTGGAGGGCTATGGCCAATTTCTCAAGGATATCTTCAAAATGACACCATAGGTCCCCATACTTTAGAAAATTTTCAATAAATATCTTAATGGTAGGGATGCTTTTAGGTACACAAGAATATTTAAGCCACTCTCTTTGATCCATCTTGAGAGAATTAATGAAAAATCTCATGAGGGCATCCTCATGAATCAAATTTGCCTCTAAAGCATACTTGACAAATTTTACAATATGATCCATCGCTGAAGATGGAGTACAATCAAACTTCGAAACATTTGTCATAGAATTGGTATCCCAACAATTTGGATATCTAGGAATATCCTTGACGTCCAAAGCAAGGTACATCTCATGCAGATCCCAAGCAGCCATTACCTTGAGTCTTGCATAACAACCAAATGGGAAGTTGCCAGGTTGAATTCAAAAACGCCTTAAGGGATGCTTGCTTCACCCTACAAGCATTGAAACTTTGAAGCTTAATGAAGAACTATTGAAAATGTAGTAAGGAATGGCTTCTTTGACTTGTGCCTTAGCCAAAGATGTTAATTTGAATTCAGTCTCATAGTTGCTTGAATTAGCTTTCAGTTAGCATGTGTGATGTGGCCTATCACTGGGTTATAGTCAGTTAATTCCAGTTAGATGGCATGCATTGAGTTGTGGACTAGTTGATGGATAAAATTAGTTATCTAGTGGAGTTAACTCTAGTCTCTGCCAATTAACTGATCTCTAGTTCTAGAAAAGAGATAGACATGAGTTTAGTTGAGTAGTTTGACTTTGTGTTAACTCAACTTTCTCTCAGTTAACAATAGAAACTGCTAAATTTAGCCCTAATAGGTCATGCAATTCGAATTGCCTTGTGAGATTGAATGAAAGCACAATTGTCATCATTATTGTACACTAGTTTTTTTGTGTACAGGCTTGAGGGTCAAGCAAAATTATTTCTATTGGGATTTGCACAAGGAAATAGGTGATTTTCCTATTTTTTAGGGAAAATTTGCGCTAGGGAATAGGATGCTCCTAACAGGCCTTATTTACTTAAGTGTTGGGCATGTCTTGTGGAGAGTTGATCAACATTGCAAGGAGCTTCAGGCTTGAAGCAATTTATATGTAATAGATCAGATTGCTTAGTTGATTCAATACAAGCAAGCAAGGGTTTTTCCAAGTTGGGTTCCCCAAATATATTTTGTGTTCTGTGTGTGATTGTGTTTTTATTTGATGTTTTCTTTTCATAGTTTTTTGGTAGAGAAATCTTGTCTCTTTTGTGATCAGTTTTCTCTCATTAGCAGTTGCAAGAGTTCAAGGATTTTCTACAAGAACTACGACTTCATTCTTCTAGTGGAGTCACCAGATGGGCAAATTTATCCTTGTCTACGAGATAACCTCAACCAAGGAAACGCAACTAATACTTCTTATTATGAGGATTTTGTCGCATAGAATGTCTAAGCACCGCGACAATGCTCAGATCAAGGGTTGTCACCCTGATCCCCAATCTCTCTGTTTAAGTTGTCTCCCTACAACAAGCTTAGGGGGGTAGACCCTATGGAAAAATGGAGTTAAGAAGGATTAGTTGGGAACCAACCAGTTCATGAGACACAGTGAGGCGATCAAGTACTTGATTAAGATTTAGCAAGACTTAGGATTTGATTAGATTTTAAATGATTAATACGACTGCCTTATGGAGTCAACAGTCTTGCTAGGGAAACGAAGACCAAGAAATCGATTAGTGACTGCTGCTTAGATGAATGGCTATCTTATATGAAATACAAACCCCAAAACTTAATGTGAGATGCAGGAATCTTCATTGATTTTAGTTAAATGCCTACTTAGATTGTGAATCCTTCAATCCTTTCTGTGTTGGGCCTGATTTTGTAGTAATTGGCAGAGAGAAGATTAGGAGAAGCACACTAAGGTGTGATTAACGATACCTCTACTAAAAATCCAAAAAACATGGTGCCTCCGACGCTGCAGAGAGTTGTGGCTCTGACGACTACAAGGTCATCGTTTTAAGTACTATTAAAACAAGCTTCTCAAGAAAAGACGGATGGAGATCTATCTGTCTATCGACCAAGCTTATACTTGGAAGTAAATTTTATTTATGCAAAGCTAACCTATATGCAAATGCACCAAAAGATGAGATGAAGTTAAATGCGAGGATGGGGAAACACTTGCTTTGCTAAAGCCCTCAATTACCCAAATGAGATGATTGATTTATTAGATGAAGACTTAAAAAAGATAAACTCTTGAAGATATTATAATTAAAACACCAGCTTATTTCAAATCTTCTTGATACAATTTAGCTCAAAGAGAACAAAAACCACTTTGCAATTCGATATCAATGTCAAGAAATGCACAAAAGTATGCTTAGCTTAGGAAACAAAGATATGCAATCTATTATAATTCCACAACAAGATTCTTTAACAATCACTTGAAAAACATTTGCAAAATGTAACGAACATTAAATAATTCAAGCAATGATGATAGATTTTTATAGATGTAAGATATTCAACAGATGCACAATGTTTTAGCAATTAAATTTCAAGAGATACAAATACTTTAAACAACCACGAAATTTAAATGCTAACCAATTTAGATCCTAGAATTGAAAGATTTATGGTTAGTGACCCAAATCTAAGAAAATGTACCACTCTCCAATAGTTAATCTTTAGATGCAAAAAAAAAAAAAAAAAAAATTAAGCATGTTTAACTATAGAGAAGCAAAATATTGATACCGCAAAAATTCACCTTTATATCTTGTCCTTAAGTACAAAAGACACCAAGAATGAATTAAAAATTTGACAAATTTAGCTAGTCCTTTAGGAAATCATTTTCAATGTGCTAAGTAAGAGTCTAAGACTTAATGCGGTAAATGATCACTCAAGACTTTTTAAATGTGACTAAAGTAAATCCAGATAAGTAATTTTTTAAATTTTTTTAATGGGCCATAGGCCACATAAATTTTTTTTTAAACCTTTAAGCGCTAAAATTTACTTTTGATTTAAGAAAAATTTAGGATGTCTTGAAATCACAAAAATGAAAACCTTTTCTTATGTATTGAGCTTTATTATTTTTTAGGGTTTTTAATTTTTTTTTAGATCTTAGGATTTCTTTTAATTTTTATGATTTTAAAAGAAATTTAGATTTTTTAATTTTTGAATGTTTTAATAAAAAAAAAATGCAAAGTCAAAAAATAAAATAAGAAAAAGAAAGAAATGAAATTGAATTCAAAGAAAACTAAACCAAATAAGAATAAAATGAAGGCTCATAAAAAAATCGAAAAACCTAAAAGAAACCTAACAAAGTAAAACAAAACAAAGGTAAATCGTATGTCACTTTCGTTTTGCAGGTTGACAGTGCCTGAAGCAGAAGAATTCGATGGCAACTATGGAAATATGAGCGATGGTGAAAAGATATGCTGCGGAGAGGGATGCTCGTGTTTAGAAGTTGCAGGCGTAACAATGGAAGGTTGCAGAACGAGACAGCAGATGGCAGAGTAATGGACGCGTGATGGATGAGGGCAGACGGAGGGAGAGAATCTATTGCTACAGAGGAAGGGAAGAACAGATCGACAGAGGAGCGATGAGGAGCAATGGATAGAGATGGAGCTCGAAGACAAGGAGCTTAGGCAGCGAAAAATACAACGATTTGTTTACAGGTAAAGGTGGATGAACGTAGGTTGGAAGAATAGTTCGATGACAGTAGAGATTCGAAGAGCAGCGTGGAAATAGACGACTTGGGTAGAGGAATGGACGCGGATATGGAGGAAGGGAATGGCAGAGAAGGAATGGGGCTGCGGTGGAATAGATAAGGAATTGTAGGTCGAAGATGAAGCTGTGATTCAAGGGTAAGGTAATGAAGGAATGAAAGCGTGAGGGGGTTTGATGTGAGCGCTTGTAGGTGGATGATGGAATGGAGCACGCAACGTGAAAACGAATAGCAAGTAGCGTGGAAAGGATGCAGATATGAGTGGGGTGACCACTATAACTGATAAACTGAGCAAAGCAAGCACGACACAACAATAGAGAGCCTTGGTATTAAGAACTTACTTTTGATCAATTTCAAAGATTGTTAAACAACAAATCTGAGTAGGTTACTTCTCCTCAACCGAACATGCGAGCAGATACACGACCTCTCTCCACGGGTCTCCAACGCCTTCGCCTTACAATTCCAAGTTCTTTTGGATGACAGAACTGTCCTCAGACAGGCGGCCCAATAGGCTTCAATATTAATGAAAACAAGAAAAATACATAAGGCTTATTACAACACGAGATCTCAGAGTTCTCAGTCAAGCGATGGCTTGAACATCTGCAAATCTCCCTCTTTTATAGATCTTCTAACCCTACTCATCTAAACTATAGTGAAAAAGCAGAAATAATTGAGGGTCCTATCGGTATATTTTCACCGACGGTGTCTATTCAACTTTTCTGGTACATATGTAGAAAAAAATCCTACCTTAAGATCCTACCATGGTCCTTTCGGACTTCTATCTGAGTCATAATCATTATCAAAATCAAAATCTTCTGATGAGTCATGTACTGGCCTTGTGTCGTCGAGCATCTTTTGGTAGTGATGTTCTATCATCTTGGTGTACTCTTTGTCCCAATCGATGTCCGTTGGGTCCTGGGCATCCGACTGTTCGTCCTGTAAAGTAGATTCCTTTGCTTTTCCTTTTCCTTTGGCATCTTCAGCTACTATTATTGTCCTTTTTGATGATGCTCTTGATGACTCTCCTTGTTCCATATTCATCTTTATTCGGTGGAGGCCCAGTTGCTGAGGTGTGTACTTGGCAGATTGTTTTTCCCACTTGGTAAGGAAAGATAATGGGCTAATCTCAATATCTAGGAAAGAATCTTTAAAAACATTTCTAGCAGTTGGTGATCGCTGCACTGCTAGTTCGATGCCATCTAGAAGCTCCCATTTAAAAATTTGAAACATATTAGTGGAGCTTTCAATTGCACGCTGAACCCATGCTCTGCAATTATCATTAATATAGGCTTTGTTCTGCTAGCCTAATTCAAAAATCATTGATGTATAGATTCTATTTGAAATCATCAAACTAATAATATAGACCACATTATTATTCCAATTGCTTGAAATAACACTAATAGTTACCAAAGCTTTTTGATTGATTATGAATCTTAATGCCTTTGGTTCTTCTTGTAAATCATCCATTTTTTGTAGAATATTTATCTTTTCTGTTAATCTCAGATTTCCAAATTTGCTAAACCAACCAGCATGTTGCTTAGTCATTTCTTCATTATTACTGGTATGAATTTCTCCGATTTGCTCATGACTAAAAACTTGTGCAAAAGGATTAGGTGTGATAATTTCCCTTAGTCTGAGACTGTGATAATCCCACGGAGATGAAGAAGTTCTGAGATATTGTAAAGTTCTTTGAATACATTGAGATATCCTTGTAGATGGCCTTTTCCTGCAGAAACCATCTTTTATCTCCTAGTCAGCAAACCCTTCAAATATTTCATATTGCGGAAAGGTGTCATTTGGTGCATAATTCTCATCAAACCTTTGAAGAAAAGATGCTTCTAATTCTTCAAAAATATCTAGGATTTTTAGAGATACAATGTATTTCTCTACTTCAAGCTTGAAAGGAATATCTTCAAGATCTAAAATTTTTGCTCCTGTGAAAATGCTGAGACCAAAATCAACTCCTCCAATAAGTTGATAATAATTTAAAACTTTTAGGTTCCACATCATTTTTTTAGTATATTCACTAGACCATAGATCTGAGAGGCTTCTGAAAAATAATTTTACTTTCATGTTGGGCAAAGGATATACCTTTACCAGTTCAGCATCCAAGCCTAAAGACATACCTACATTCTTTGATTGCCATGCTTGGCATTTTCTGATCCAAGTGTTTCTTCTTAGTCCCATTCCCACCACTTTCTTCATTTCTTCTACGATATGAATTACATGTCCTTCAAGCAATCTGAATCTATCAACAAATGTACTAAAACTGTCGTCCTGCGGTTCTTTACCTGGAATGGTAAAAATCAAACCTGAACAAGTAATGAATGCTTTGTTCATATCCCTGGTTAATGAATCTGTTAAATAATTTGAATTACCTAGGATCCATTCGACTTCAAAATCAAACTATTGGAACCAAATCTGCCATGCAAGTATCCTTCCCTTTGCAATCTGTCTTGATATCTTGGCAGATAAAAAATATTTAAAATTCTTGTAGTCTGTTCTTATTAAAAATTTTACAGGAGTAAGACATAATTCAAACATTTGTATCCCATTGAATATAGCCAGTGTTTCTTTTTCTGCTATAAAATAATTCTTCTGGCTGGGTGAGAATTCACCTGAAGCATAGGCACAGAGTCTTTCTTCACCTTTCTCCCTTTGTTCAAAAAGAACAGCTGCCCAAAAATCCAAAGAAGCATCAGTTTGAAGTATAAGCAGACCATCACCTGGTGGTTGAAGCTTTGGCAATTGCTAACATTCCGCTTTCAACTGTTTTACTGCTGTTATTGCTTTTGGTGACCATCCCTCTTTTAGATGTTTTCTGATTGGAGTTGTTTTTTCTGTCAATCTTGGGATGTACTTGTGCATATAGTTCAAGACTCCTAAAAACCTCTGAATGGTTTTTGTATCTTTCAATTCATTTGGGAATTGTGTTAATTTAGTCAACACATGTGGTTGCATCTGAATTGCACCATTGACTACATGTATTCCTAGAAAATCTATACTGTCTTGAAATAAGACCATTTTTCTCTCTGTTAAAACTATGCCATGCTGTTGAACTTCTCTTAGAAAAACCTCTAAATGCTCTAGATGGGTTTTTACATCTGGATTGTGAATTAAAATGTCATTAATGTATGTTACAATGAAATCATATTTAGAAAAAATGAAATCCATTATTCGCTAGAAGAATGCAGGGGCATTTTTCAAACCAAATGGAACAACTTTCCATTAGTAAAATCCGGCAGGACAAGTAAAAGCAGTTTTATGCCGGTCCTCTTTCTGTATCTATATTTGATAGTATCCAAACTTCATATCAAATTTGCTAAATACTTTGTTGTGCTGTATTTTTTGCATTATGGTTTCTGGTCTTGGCAATGGATAATTAAAACTTTGAGTAATTGCATTCAGAGGTTTGTAATTTATTACCATTCTAGGTTTACCTCTGACTATCTCAGAATGATTTCATACTAGAAATGCTGAACAAGAGTAATGAGACTCACTTGGCTCGATGAGCTACATTTCTAACAATCCTTTAATTTGTCTCTTTATTTCTTACTCGTCTAAGGGAGTGCAAGGAATCAGTTTCCCTTTAACTCCATTGTCATGCAAGGTCACAATCTCTTGCATTGGACTTTCTACTACCCAAAACTGTTGTGAATTTTCTGAACAGCTTTTAAGAAGTCTGTTATGGATAGCAGTTTGTTCTGTAGACCAGTTGGGATCTATACATGCCTTTTGTCTTGATTTAGATTCTACTCTGGATTCATATATTTGCAGTACTTCTTGCCAATCATTAGAATCTTTTAAGGGTCTTCTGGCTCCGACTCTTTTTTGACTATTTTCATGTCTTGCTTCTGAATTTGCAATGAACAATCTAGGAACAACAATAGCCTTTTTCTTCAAATTTATAATCAGCTTATCTTGGCTGATTGTTACTGGAAGCACAAAATTTAGGAATGGCATTCCCAACATTAGACTAGCTGAAGGATCTGTTGACCCTGCCGCCCGCACCTACCTACCAGTTAGCGACAAAAGCCTTCAACCCCACAAGGTGTGGTTGGTGGCAGGGAACTCAGAGAAGGGGCTGTCACACTGATCCCAACTCTCTCCGTTTTAGCTATCTCCTAGGTTAGCTAAGGGGGGTGGTCCCTAAATGGAAAGTTAAGCTAAAAGCTAAGATGTAAAGTTCTAGGAGAATTATTAGAAATAAGATTGTTAATCTAAGATCTATAAGCAAAACATGATATAAGCAATAGCCATTAACCATATGATAAGCATGAAACACATAAATGACCAGTGCCTTTAAAACGTTGCTCTTTCAGAAATGAAAAGATTTTTATTTGTATTTCTTTTTATGCTCAGAATGAAAACAAATGCTTTTAAATGAAAGGAGAAAATTTGTTTTAACTTTTCAAAATAGAAACTAAGCTAAGGGCTCAAGAAACTCCCTCTTGAGTAAATCTTTTTGATGTCTTATGAGCTTGCTGGCTTGAACACCTTGTGGGACCTTCGATATCGTTGGAGGTGACTGTTCCCGCCGAAGAAGTCCTCACACTCCAATAGAGCTGGCAACCTGTCCCTTGAAAACACAGAAAACACTTGCAAACGAATTGTTAGTGCACAAGAGACTTGGCATATAGAGACCAAGTTGAGCTTGTCATTCAACCGAGAATGGACAAGCTGCAACAAGTGTACAAAATATACCAAACCCAGAGGAGATTTGAGATAGCTGCAAATCTCTCCTCCCTAGACAATAGTGCCCTCGGGCAAATGCACAAAGGAAAACAACTAGATAGAAAATATGAAATTAAATGAATATCAAACGATACAGGTATACCTCATGTACCAAAGCATGCGCCACAAAAGAAGCTAGTAACCCCAAAGACTTTTATTTATTAATGTGAAAGCTGAGTACAAAATCCGGCAGAGTCTCCGCCCGCCCAATAGCTTGTTCTATCGTTTTTCAATAAGAGCCCAAGGCTCATATAAATAGGAAAATGGGAGATGATCCCAATGAAAAATGAAATGACACATGTAACTTGATGACAATCCCAATGTTTCATCGAATTTCCAAGTGGCTGCTGTAGGATTTTAATTGCTAAAGATAACTGTTGTTTATTTCAACTTAACTAGCTGTGCTACCCATGCAAACTTGCTGCCCACGTGACTGTTGTTTTTGCTGAGTTAACTGGCTGTGTGCTGGAGATAACTCACGTTAAAAACTGTTGTAATGTTGTTGTATATACACATGCTGTCCACGTCATACCTGCCCACGTATTGCTGTATACGGACTGTTGTTTTTGCTGGTTGTGTTAAACTGACTGTTTGAAACCACAGCTAGCTGCCCACGTAACGCTGGGACTGCCACGTAAACATGTAAACTGATCTGCGTATGGAACATATGCGTACGGCTGGCTTCAAATCTGCGTTAATACCTTTTGACTGGCCACATATTTGTTGTAATATATGCTTACGTTAACTGGTTGTGAGTGAACTTTTGTCCAGCTCACGTGGAGCTTTGACTGCCCAACGTAATGCTGCTGTTATAATCTGTGTATTGGCTGAGTGCTCACGTTAAACTTTGTATACACCTTTGCTGCGTTAACTGCCTTTTGACTGGGCCCACGTGATGACTGTAGCTTCCCACGTAGTATGCTGGAATGATCTGCGTTGACTGTTGACTGGGCCACTTAGATGGCTGTAAACTTTGCTAACTGCCCACTTAACTTGCGTACGGACCTGTTGCTTGGCTGAGTAATACGTATTTCATGTGCTGAGTGGTACGTATTTTTGGCATGTGCTGAACATATATGGTGACAAATCTGCGTACAGACTTTGACTTGCTGAGTAATACATATTACCTTTGGTGGGCTGAGGTGGGGTGGGTCCCCTATTCATTTAACTTTAAACATTCAACCTTATGACTTTTATCAAAGTTAAAACTTCAAAAAAAAAAATCCAATTGCCTTATGAACTTTAATGCTGGCCCAGTTTGACTTTGACTTTTTTTGCTTTGACTTTGACTTTGTTTGACTTTGAGTTGACTTGAGCTGAAACTTTATGTGTTGGGCCCCACATTGCTTGCCACATCACCCTTGATCCTCTGCTTGACTTCCATGTCAAAATTTGACTTATTTTGACTTTGGAAAAAATTATAAATTTTTCCAAGTATTCATTTTTTTGAATTTTTTCTTCATTTTTGCCATTGTCACTTGAAAAATCGCCTTTTGAGGGACTCTGAGTCATTTTTGACCCCCAAAGTAGGCTCTAGGAGAATGCTGGGCCTCTGAGGATGAATTTCGACTGGTCATATGCCCCAGACATCTCCTAAGGCCACTTATTTATGCCTTTACATAAAAAATAATTAAAAAATCCCGTTTTGCGGGAAATTTTTAACTATTAAAAAATCCTACTTAGACCTAGCCAAATTCAACGAAACTTTTCGTGTGATCTAGTATGGTAATATAAATCGACCCTAGACACTAAGATGCGTCAGGGGCTCAATCTTCAAACCGTCACCTCGGCTTTGGGGTAAAAATGAGTGAAAAATTCCAGAGAATTATCCGCCTCTGAAAAAAAGAAGGGATAATTAAGCGGATAAAAAAAACACTCCAAGGTGTACTCGTTTGCTGATCGAGTCCCACATCCTAGGCCTGTTACAAATTCAAGAAAATCATCATACTAGCATCACTTATTACAATTCCCCGCAGGGTGTGGAATCTGGGTACAAAAAAGAAAGATGATGAGAAGATAGAAGGAGAGTTAAAAAACTCTGTTGACTGATGACATCTGATGGTACAAGTGTCCTCTGGATCATCCTTGGGCATGGAGTCTTCACCAAATCATCAGGTGCTACTCCAGTAGTCAACAGACAGTATTAGGGACGGTTATGGTCTATTCAGTTTTTGTTCTCAGAAGCAAGTATAAGATGTAACTTCTTTAATCTTGAATATAAGTGTCAAAACCGGTGCCACGTGTGTCAGGTTAAGGGAGATCCAACATACATACATCCCCCAAACCATTCAGAGATATCTCCCATTTCAGTATTAAAAAATTTAGGTGATATAAAGCAGATGCCTCTGTGTTCAGATAACGTATAAGTTTATAACATTTTTATTAGAGCAAGTTTCTCTATTTTCTATAGCAGAATTTCCAGGTGCAGGAGGTGCTTCCTGTTTGATAGTCATATTGGAATCATTTCTTGACTAATTCTGACCTGACAGAATCACTTCTAGTGACCAGATCCAGTGCCCGTTATATCAGAATTGCAATTAATTACGAATGACCAACTCGGATGGTTATTCCAAAGACATGTGGTGACTACCAGATTCCAAGCCATATCAGAACGAAGGTCCAAAACCACCAAGGAGGGATCAATTCTGGTTTCTTTGGTGGTTTCCAGTTAGGTTACTCATAAACAAAGCAAGAAGAATATTGAGGCTCACTGGAAAATGATGCAACAGGACCAAAGAAAAACGAGAATTCATAATGCTTCTCACATTTTGGGAGATGAAAACCAAACATGAAATATGAAAGACTAAAATCTAAGGTATCACAAAGATGGCAGGCTCCAATGAAATCTGCTTCTCACATTAAGGGAGATGAAAACCAAACATGAAATATGAAAGACTAAAATCTAAGGTATCACAAAGATGGCAGGCTCCAATGAAATCTGTAAGAACAGAGTTAGGTTAGCATGGATTTCAACAAAGGCACTGGAGTAGTGCCCCTTCCACATAATCCTGGGCAAGATCATATGGTGCGCTCCAATGCAAGGAGTCCACCACTCATGAGTCCCACCACTCAAGTTCAAGGAAAAGAAACTCTGAATTGATGACTTGCTACTCAAAAGAAGCATGGTGACAGGAACTTAGGACAGAGGAAACATATATGTGTCTCTACGCTCTACTAGAGCTACACTATCTATTAGTTCTATGACGTCCAATCTAGGATCTGGGACAAGAGCTCTTCAAGAGTCTCTCAAAGAATGACAACCTCTCAGGACGATGTCGAGAAGAGGTTCAAGACCTTACCAATCCGATAGCTAAAGAAGTATGAATCTCTAATTGTCATTTCCAGCCCTCAGTAGGAAGCTGGAAAACAAGATTGAAATGATCCACCTGGAAGAGTCTAGACACGATGGGTCACATAGGGCCTATTACTTGCACCACCAGAAAACTGAACAGAAGAAACAAGTGATGCACCTGATGGAGTATGTCTGAGTACATCCCTAAAGGAGCTAAGATTTGTGCCCTAACACTTTCCTCATAAAAAATGCTAGGCATCTCTGGTCTGGTTATGGGAAAAAATTAGTGAGGGAAACTCTCAAGTTCCTGTAGAAGGTGGCAGTACTTCCCTTCAACTGTGTAATAGATGGACATCATAAGAGATAAGACCTTCGTGTAATGCTTATCATATTGTTACGAATTGGGTGACAGACAAACCTATACAGAAAAAATTTGTCGAGCATGAGATTTTAGCACTTGGAAACCTAGTTAAACCAATAAACCAACTCTTTTAAAAGACTTGGGGTGAACATGTAAGAAATGTGCAGGTGAACCATAGACCCTAATTCCCTTAGTTACTCTATCTGGAAAAAAAAAGAAAAATAATCTAGTACCAGTGGGCGGAAAAATGCAAGCCTAATAATTAAATAAGAACACAACTAAACACCTGACAAACCTTGATCACTTCTAGATCTTCTGGTTATCCAAACATGCTCGGAAAAGAAACATTTAAATACCTGATAGAAAGAATATGAATTCTGGAAGGTTAGTGGACTTGCCACGCGCCATTCCAAAACCCATCAGAAATAAGAATTCCATCTCCATTCTATTTATTTTTTCGCTGCTCACGCTTCCTACTCGCGTAATACGAATTCTTATCATTTCTGTTCACAAAATCAAAACCGATATTAAAATCTTGAGACTGATGAAAATAATAGGATCTACAAAACTGCTGAAAACGGGAAATAGAGAACGTAGATGGTAATTAAAGTATTGAATTCGAGAATTCGCTTACAGGTGTTCGAGGAACATGACGGTGGTGATGAGCAGCCTGTTCCTATAATTTCTGTTCACGAAATCAAAACCGATATTAAAATCTTGAGACTCATGAAAATAATGGAATTTATATAACTGCTGAAAAACAGGAAATACAGAACGCAGATGGTAACTAAAGTATTGAATTAGAGAATTCGCTTACAGGTCTTCGAGGAACATGACGGTGGTGATGAGCAGTCTGTGGGCATTGACAGACGTAATGCGGAATTGCGGATGGAATTGAATGAGGCCGTCGATGTAACCATAGGTTGACATACTTCTCCAGTCCTCTCCAGATGCCGCTCTATAGAGATGTCTAGCACCTGCCTCTGGAAAATCCCTTTTAGAGGAGCAGCATTGGTTTATTTACAGAGATATACAGAATGCTAAGGGTGCTGCCCTTAGCTAGACAACTCCTTGACAACTCCAATTGGAGTGGGCAGGATTTAAGGGTGGTTCCTGTCCGAATCCTTAAAGGCATTAAGAGCCCAGGGTTGAGAGTAATAGCGGTAGAGGCATGTTGTAATCGCACACCAAGCCACACCTATTCCAAATTTAACAGATCACTTAAAAAATCGGAAATGAAAAGCTTGTCAAATCTCCAATTTAAAACTTACAGCCAAAAAGCATGCCATCTTTTAATCCCATCTTTTAAGTAATCATTAATATTTTAATACAATTTTTTAATTAAAGATTAATACGTTGAATTTATGGTATTTTTGTTTGATGAACCATGTTTTAACTGCATAACAAAAGCCACAGCGGTTACAAATGTGTCAACAAAACTAAAAAGCTTGTCAAAAAACTTACAGCCAAAAAAAGCATGTCATTTTTTAAGTAATTATTAATATTTTAATACAATCTTTTAACTAAATACTAGCATACTCCCAAATCCCACACTGGGGAAAGGGAACATCAAAGGCGTTTATGTTTTTTCGAGGATAGGGTAAATTTGAATGGATGTATCATGGGAGAGTGTACTTTGAGGGTAGTTAAATACATGTTTACTATTAAATTAATTTCCTTGGTTGTTTTTAAGGGAGCTTTTAACGATAATGTTGTGCTGATATATAAAGAAGTTATGTTAAGTACTATTGAATAAGGAGGAAATGGAGTTTCATTATTATGTATTGATATTTTTTTGAGTCATATGCATAATTTAATTAAAAGTAGAAAATCATTGGTTTATATGAGATCTATATTTTAAAGTGCACAAGAGAGTCTTCACCTCAACAATTTGTAAGAGCCAGTGATGTATTGGCTCCCAATGACAAGATGTCAAAAATAGGGTTCCAACCATAATTCATATGAAATTTATCCATAAAAGGGTAACGAGAAACCTTATAATTGAGTTAACTATTGAAGTACCAAATTTCTCATGTACTCTTTGTATTATTTCTTATTATAATCAAACTATGTCACATAATTTCATATAGAATATTCAAGAATTACTCGAATAGATTTATGCATCTTGTATTTGTTATAAAAGTATGAATTTAGTATGAGAAAAAATACTACGAATAACTATGTTTGTGGGCTCACAATCAAGTTATTTGGTCAAATTGTACTTGAGACGCATTCTAGGATACATTGTTTTGTTGTTCAAACCTTTTTTGTTAAGGAACATTGAAGAAAACAAAGGACCAATGAATGAAAGTAACTCTTTTCAACTGTAATTTTGCAATCATTTTTACTGTAATTTTGCAATCATTTTTACAGATCAATGGCCGTTATTAATTTCGGGGGCATGAGCCTTCAATCCAACTCCACCTAGGCACCCCACTAGGAAGATTAAAAGGGTCTGCGACATGTCAAGTCAACGTGCGAAGCACGTCAGTAGTGAGGACCGTTATCAAGTGAGCTTGTCAAGAAAGCGAGAAAATAAATTGATGTATCTCCTTTCCACCCTTGTCCTTCGCCCAATCTAGTTCTACCACGTATCTTCCCTGCACCATCTAATTATGTTTCCTGCCTAAAATCCCCATGAACTAACCAGTGTAATATGCACGCTGATTGTTGTAGTTTAAAAAACAAAAACAACTTTTCTATTTAAAACACTCTCATGCACAAGCCACGCCATGTTTTAGAACCAATTGTTATAGCTCTGATACCACTTGTTATAGATCTAACCCAGAAATATTATAGATCTGATATGAAAATATAAGATAATGCAAATAAACCCAGAAATAATATGAAATGATTCTTTATTGATCAAACCCTTAAGGTAGGGCAACACCATACATTCACTCCTTAAGGAAGGATAACACTCCACATGCCATATGCCTGTTCATACAAGAATACTTCTCTTCATATCTCTCCATGTGGAGTCTCTAGCCTCTATATAGCCTCATACATACAATACCATGCATCATTACCATGGTTTCCTCATACCATCAACTAATACCATGGGCCCCTTACATTATTATTAACTACTTGTGGTCCCTTATATGACATGTGTTAACCACCTTATTTATTACTATGGTCCATCCCATTATTACATTATTACCTTTGGTACCTCCCTTGGTACCGCCAATTTTTTTTTGTGATGGCGTACCTAGATCAGAAATTGAAGGCCTTGTATAAATTTGATGGCTCTCATCCAGCCAAATGGCTAGCACAAATGGAGAAATATTTCAAATTGGATCACATCTATGATGATTACAATCAGCTTAAGATGGGGAGCATGTACTTGGACTATGAAATACGACAATGGTACCTAGGGAATGAACGTGGCTATGGAAGGTTCTTGACTTGGGACGCCTTC
>APFE030845127.1:0-10043 GCA_000404065.3 Pinus taeda
TTGCCGGGTTTGAAGAATGTTGATTTGGACTTCTGTGAGAATTGCATTTATGGAAAACAGAAGAGAGTTAGATTTCTCAGAGTTGGGAAAGAAAAGAAGAGATAAAAATTAGAGCTTGTACATACAGATGTATGGGGACCTGCTCAGGTATCATCTCTCGGTGGCTCTCGTTATTATGTTACTTTTATTGATGATGCAACTATAAAAACTTGGATTTATTGTATTAAGAATAAATCTGATGTATTTGATACTTTCAAGAAATGGAAAGCTTTGGTTGAGATTGAGAGAGGAAAGAAATTGAAGTGTCTCAGATCAGACAATGGAGGTGAATATTGCAGCAAAGAGTTTGATAGGTATTGTTCAGAGCATGGTATTCGCAGAGAGAAGACAGTTCCAAGAACACCACAAGAAAATGGTGTGTCAGAAAGGATGAACAGAACAATCATGGAGCATGCAAGGTGCATGAGATTGCATGCAGGATTGCCTTTACAATTTTTGGCAGATGATGTAGATACTGTTGTTTATCTAATAAACAGAGGGCCTTCAAGTTCCTTGTATGGTGGTGTTCCAGAGGAAGCATGGATAGGTAAAAAGGTAAACTACTCTTTTTTAAAGCCTTTTGGTTGTGAGGCCTTTGTCCATACTAATAAAGAAAATAGAACAAAGCTTGAGGCAAAGTGAAAGAAATGTACCTTTATTGGATATGGTGTTAATGATTTTGGTTATCACTTATATGATTACAAAAATCACAAAATCATTAGGAGCAGAGATGGAATATCCAATGAAAAGGTCTTGTATAAGAATCAGTTGCAGGAAAAGAAATAGGAAAAAGAAAACAAGGAATACGCAGTTCTTGATGAAATCACTGAAAAAGTAAAGGTGCTTGAAAATAATAATAATCAACAACCATAACAATGCAACCACCACAACAACAACAAGCACCCCAAACACCTGAAAGTGGTGTTAGAAGATCTACCAGGATAAGTATACCTCCTGAACGATACTCTCCTTCATTATATTATTTATTGTTGACTGATTCCATTGAACCCGAATGTTATGAAGAAGCAATGCAGGTTGAAAGCAGGAAGAAGTGGGAGGTAGCCATGGAAGAAGAGATGGACTCCTTAATGCATAACCAGACTTGGGACTTAGTCAAGTTGCCTGTAGAAAAAAAACTACATTGAAGAATAAATGGGTTTACAGGCTGAAGGAAGAAGATGGAGGAAAACAAAGGTACAAAGCTAGACTTGTGGGGAAGGGGTTTGCACATAAGAAAGGTATTGATTTTGATGAAATATTTTCTCTTGTTGTTAAAATGACTTCAATCAAAACCAAGCAACTTCAACCACCCAATAGAGATAAGCAAAGGCAACTACAGTGAAACAACAAAGAGGTGGTATGTTGGCTTACATGCTAAAAAATAAAACGTGTTCATGTTATTCTCCATAAATGAGGTCTATTGTTACATGTTATAATTTGATTACTGTTAGGGAGGTAGGTGTGGGGAGGGTATCTTTAACCTTAAAGGATATCAACTAATAATGAGGTGGAAGCCTTGGAATTATACAACGGTCTCCTAATCTTAACATATAAAGGGTTCCATACAGCTACGATGGTGGGGACCCCTCATTAATTCAAACATCAATGTATCAAAAGGATTTCGAAGAATTTCAGTCTATATAGGCTAGCACAAATAATTCTAGTAAAGGTTAAATACTTTGAAAATATTTGAGTTTTATGATGTCCCATGAAAGCAAAACAAGGTCGTGGACAAGTAGACTAACAAGGGAACTAGGTTGCTGACAGGTGTGTGATTCAAATGGGGCCCTACTATCCATTTATCCCCATGAATTCATTTGAATCTTAGGGTGAGCCCTCATTTAAACACACATAAAATCATGTAAAGTTTGACACGATAGAAATTTAATACATCAATATCAAACCTTGTGGTTCTTCCTCGCAGCTTTTGCATGGGTGCTTTTGAAGGCTACAATGGAGGAGTCAAGTGCCACTCATGGGTTTATTTGGCTAGGAATTGGGATGTGGACTACATTATGTTCCTTTGATTTGGGCTTTGACCCCCTCTCCAAGTGCAAGCAATGGGTGTGTGGGCTTGTTCAATATGGAATCGAGATTTTGTTTGACTTGTTTGTCTTTGCTTTAGGCTTTGACCTTTGGCATGAGAAATGGACATATACTAGTGGTTTGTTGTTTGTTCAAATTGCTAGGATTGTGGTGATGGCTCACAACCATTGCAAGAGTGTTGCTTGTGAATTTTCTGAGCATGGTAGGGTAAAAAGAGGAGTGAAGCACATGCAAAATAAATAGTGGAGGTAAATGTATTGTTAATTTTTTGTTTGTAGAGGAGACTGATAGTTGCTCAACTTCTTTCAGCCTGCACCAATTAGTTGTTTCGTGCTGCTTCATGGTTGTGCTCACAATCCAACTGGAATTTTTCTAACTCCTGAGTAGTGGGAGAATATTGTTGTGTCATTCAGGAAAAAAATCTTACTGCTTTCCTTGATGTTGCTTATCAGGTTATTGATGATATGGTTGTTATGTTTAGATCCTTTATATTGTGAATCACTCATTGAATATTACTTTGTTCTTTCATTTGTTTACATTTTTCTATATTGACAAGTCTTATTTTGTTTTTTGAAAATAATCTTTTAGTTTTTACTGGTTCTTCACTTTCAAATCTTTATGATTGCATTGTAAGTTCCCTCATATTTGATTATCAATCTGAGAATAACCAGAATATCATCAACCTGTATGATTCGAAGATGCAAGAGTCTATTAGGGCTTTGTATGATTGCCAAGATGCAAGAGTCTATCAAGACTGTGTACCATACTAAATTTTAGGGTGGCATTGGAACCAGTAACATAGGAAACACTATAAATTGTATTGTTATTGACATGCATTTGATAGTAATCTAGGTTGTCATAACATACTATGACACTAGCCAGTGGAAATAAGGGGTTCATATGGGTTGGATTACTATTGGTTCAACTATTATCCAACCTTGCCCTTGTCAACAACTGAGCAAGGAGCACTTTCACTTGAGAGAGTACGCAAGTTATAGGTTTGCTAGGAGATCTCCTTAGAAAGAGTTGTGAATGTCAGCTCCATATATGATAATAGATCTTGAAGCAGGTCTCTGAACTTCTTGCATCAAGATAGGAGGCCACAAAATATCTAATGTGCCACATCGTGTCCAAAGTGTTCTGCCATTAGGTAAGTGTCTCGTGTTCCTAAGAGCATTCAGAAAAACATTTGAAGGAGGAATGCCTTCCAGACCCTTTCCTTTGTCATCCTGTCATACCTCCTCATCCAACCTAACAACCTCATGTAGGCTTCTTGACTGATTGTAGTTGAAGGATGAATGTGGGTGTTTGTTGCCCACTTTGAAATAAGGAGGATTTCGTTTCGCAAAGACTTACTTCTCAATGTCTTCATCAATTATCTTCTCCATTGTTTGAGCCTGGGGGAACCCTTTTTTATTTAGGGTAACCTACAGTCCTGCAACTTACAAATATCTTGCCATGGACAATGGGGGTAGACCCCACTTCTTCATCACATTAGCTCTGGCCTCTTTTAGATAGGGATTGGGATGTGCATGTCCATGGATGTGGGAGGGTGAGTCAAAATCTCAGCAGAGGATAAGCTCAAACCCACAACCAGTGTTAGCCAAGCAACTTCAACCACCTAATAGAGATAAGAAAAGAAAAAAACCAATTGCAGTGAAACAACAAAGGGGTGGTATGTTGGCTTACGTGTTGAAAAATAAAACTTGTTCATGTTGTTGTCCATACATGAGGTCTATTGTTACATATTATAATTTGATTATTGATAGGGAGGTAGGTGTGGGGAGGGTATCTTTAACCTTAAAGGATATCAACTAATAATGACGTGGAAGACTTGGAATTATACAAAGGTCCTCTTAATATTAAAATATAAAGGGGTCCATACAGCTACAATGGTGGGGACCCTTCAATAATTCAAACATCAATGTATCAAAAGGAATTCGAAGAATTTCAGTCTATATAGGCTAGCACAAATATTTATAGTAAAGGTTAAATACTTTGAAAAATATTTGAGTTTTATGATGTCCCATGAATGCAAAACAAGGTCGTGGACAAGTAGACTAACAAGAGGACTAGGTTGCTGACTGGTGTGTGATTCAAATGGGGCCCTACTATCCATCTATCCCCATGAAAGCATTTGAATCTTAGGGTGAGCCCTCATTTAAACACACATAAACTGATGTAAAGTTTGACACGATAGCAACTTAATACACCAATATCGCCCCTTGCAGTTCTTCCTCACAGCTTTTGCATAGGTGTTTATGGAGGGTACAATGGAGGAGTCAAGTGCCACCCGCGGGTTTATTTGGCTAGGAATTGGGATGTGGACTGCATTATGCTCCCTTGATTTGGGATTTGACCCCCTCTCCAAGTGTAAGCAATGGGTGTGTGGGCATGTTCAATAGGGAATTGGAATTTTATTTGACTTATTTGTCATTGCTTTAGGCTTTAACCTTTGGCATGAGCAATGGACATAGAATGGTGGTTTCCTGTTTGTTCAAATTTCTAGGATTGTGGAAATGGCTCACAACCATTGCAAGAGTGCTACTTGTGAATTTTCTGAGCATGGTAGGGTAAAACAAGGAGCAAAACACATGAAAAATAAATAGTGGAGGTAAATACACTGTTAATTTTTTGTTAGTAGAGGAGACTGATAGCTTTTCAACTTCCTTCAACCTACACCAATTGGTTGTTTTGTGCTGCTTCATGATTGTGCTCACAATCCAATTGGAATTTTTCTAACTACTAAGCAGTGGGAGAAGATTGTTGATGTCATTCAGGAAAAGAATCTTACTGCTTTCCTTGTTGTTGCTTATCAAGTTATTGATGATATGGGGTTTATGTTTACAACCTTTATATTGTGAATCATTCATTGCATATTAGTTTTTTCTTTCATTTGTTTACAGTTTTCTATATTGACGAGTCTTATTTTGTTTTTTGAAAATAATTTTTTAGCTTTTGTTGGTTCTTCATTTTCAAATATTTATGATTGCATTGCAAGTTCCCTGGGAATTTGATTATCAATCTGAGAATAATCAAAATATCATAAACCTATATGATTCCAGGATGCAAGAGTCTACCAGGACTTTGTATGATTACCAAGATGCAAGAGTCTATCAAGACTGTGTAACATACTGAATTTTAGGGTGACATTGGAACCAGTAACATAGGAAACACTATAAATTGTACTGTTATTGACATGCATTTGATAGTAATATAGGTTGTCATAACATACTATGACACTAGCCAGTGGAAATAAGGGGTTCATGTGGGCTAGATTACTATTGGTCCAACAATTCTCCAACCTTGCACTTGTCATGCAACTGAGCAAGGAGCACTTTCACTTGAGAGAGTACGCAGGTTGCAGGTTTTCTTGGAGATCCCCTTGGAAATATTTGCTTGGAGATCCCCTTGGAAAGATTTGTGAAGATCTATTTGTGAATAGATATTTAAGCACGACTCTGAACTTCTTGCATCAAGGCATGAGATCACAAAAGATCTAATGTGCCACATCGTGTTCAAAGTGTCCTGCCATTAGGTAAGTGTCTCGTGTTCGTAGGATCATTCAGCAAAACATTTGAGGGATGGATGCCTTCCAAACCCTTTCCTTTGTCATCCTGTCGCGCCTCCTCATTCAGCCTAGCAACTTCGTGTAGGCTTCTTGAGTGATCGCAGTTGAAGGATGAATGTGGGTGTTTGTCACCCACTTTGAAATAAGGAGGATTTCCTTTCCCAAAGACTTCATAATGTCTTCATCAATATTTTCTCCACTGTTTGAGCCCAGTGGAAGCCTTCTTTCTCTAGGGTAACCTATAGTAATGCAACTTGCAAATATCTTGCCATGGAAAATGGGGGTAGACCCAACTTCTTCGTCAGATTAGTTCTAGCCTCTTCTAGACAAGGATTGCGATGTGCATGTCCATAGATGTGGGAGGGTGAGTCAAAATTCCAACAGAGGATAAGCTCAAACCCACCACCAGCATTAGCAAAACAACTTCAACCACCTAACAGAGATAAGCAAAGGAAAAAACCAACTGTAGTGAAACAACAAAAGAGTGGCATGTGGCTTATGTGCTGAAAATTAAAACTTGTTCATGTTGTTGTCTGAACATGAGGTCTATTATTACATGTTATAATTTGATTATTGTTAGGGAGGTAGGTGTGGGGAGGGTATCTCTAACCTTAAAGGATATCAACTAATAATGAGGTGGAAGCCTTGGAATTATACAAAGGTCTCCTAATATTAAAATATAAAGGTGTCCATACATCTACAATGGTGGGGACCCCTCAATAATTCAAACATCAATGTATCAAAAGGATTTCGAAGAATTTCAATCTATATAGGCTAGCAAAATAATTCTAGTAAAGGTTAAATACTTTGAAAAGATTTGAGTTTTATGTTGTCCCATGAAAGAAAAACAAAGTCGTGGAGAAGTAGACTAACAAGGGAACTAGGTTGATGACCGGTGTGTGATTCAAATGGGGCCCTACTATCCATCTATCCCCATGAATGCATTTGAATTTTAGGGCGAGGCCTCATTTAAAGACACATAAAATCATGTAAAGTTTTACACCATAGCAAGTTAATACTCCAATATCACCCCTTGAAGTTCTTCCTCACAAATTTTGCATAGGTGTTTACGAAGGATACAATGGAGGAGTCAAGTGCCACTTGTGGATTTATTTGGCTAGGAATTGGGATGTGGACTGCATTATGCTCCCTTGATTTGGGCTTTCACCCCCCTCTCCAAGTGCAAGCAATGGGTGTGTGGGCTTGTTCGATAGGGAATTGGGATTTTGTTTGACTTATTTGTCTCTGCTTTAGGCTTTGACCTTTGGCATGAGAAATGGACATAGAATGGCGGTGTGTTGTTTGTTCAAATTGCTAGGATTGTGGCAATGGCTCATGACAATTGCAAGAGTGTTGCTTGTGAATTTTCTGAGCATGGTAGGGTAAAAAGAGGAGTGAAGCACATGCAAAAGAAATAATGGAGGTAAATGCATTGTTAATTTTTTTTTAGTAGAGGAGACTGATAGTTGCTCAACTTGCTTCAACCTGCACCAATTGGTTGTTTTGTGTTGCTTCACGGTTGTGGTCATAATCCAACTAGAATTTTTTTAACTCCTGAGCAGTGGGAGAAGATTGTTGATGTACTGTTAAGAATATATGTGTAGTTTACCAAGCACTATCTTCCCTATCCTTGAAATTAACTCTATTAGGCAAACAAAATTCCCTTTGATTTGATCTACATTCTAGTATCTAAAGAGATGCAAATAATAACAAAATTGTATTTCAAAATCAGACTGCTATGTTATACATATAATGCATCCCCACTGTAGGGAAAATCCACTTTAGAAAAAACAAGATTTCAACACTAAAAAGAGTGAAATATAAGTAATGAACATTGAACTAAAACCAATGAATATTATAACGACCTTCACATATTGAGCGCATGGATAACCATCTAACATAGTCAGAGATATTGCATGAATTATTGATCTCCACAGCTAGACATCCAAAAACACACAAGAAAGAACAGAACTAAAATAGACATATAAATTACAACTGCTAAAGAAGGTATAAATCCTATGATTACAATTGGAGGCAAACGAACAAATAAAAATAGAAGAGTTCTCAAGTATATATAGACGCACATCCAGACTAATAATTAACCAGATTATACAAAGATCATTGCCAAAAAAATCATTCATGTGCAACACTATCCATACTAAACATCAACTGATTATGGCTACTTAAAAAAATGTGAATCTAGAAAATGAACAGATTTATCTTGAAATCATAATTACTATCAACTTTCACTAAGGTTGTGAGACTCGAACATTGCAAAAAATTGACTAGATTCGGGCTCAGAAAAAACTTAATTCAAGACTTTGATGAAACATCACAATTATTAAAAAAATAAAAAATAAAAAATGTGCACAACAAATAATAATGATATTTCATCCATAAAATCTATAAAGCAACGATTTATCCATCAATTCATCTCATCCAATAAGATAATATAAAATTAGGCCATTTGAAATCTGTCTCAAAAACTGAAACATAAAATGATCAAATGAGAGTGAAACGAGTCTTGTTTTTGGGTTATTGCCTTTAGGGTTTTGTTTAAGTGTTTCCACTCTGTTTTCTCCCTCCAAAAAATGCATTCCAGTGTTTTCACCAAGTGAAGTCCATGTTGACTCTGTATGGAAAATTTCGAGTGACTTCATCGTGAGCTTCTGCAAGTTTGACGAGTTCAAGCTGGGCTCCATGAGTTTTGGCAAGTCTCGTTTCCAGGTGTTCACACTGGTTTACCCAATTCAATATTAATATGCCAAGATTCTGCAAGAATTACAGGTCTTGGCAAGGTCTCACAACAAGGTACAACTATTGAGGAAAGTTAGTAAGTGTGCAATCTATGTTTTGGCACAAGACACATAGGTTGGATCTCTGTAGCATGTTTGCATGTAATAAAAAACTCAAAACACACAGCCAACCTTTGAATCAGTACTAGGAATGGATTGTAGAGGTTGAAACTCTAATCAGCTAGAAGGACATGAAATATGCAGGTCAGACATTGAGGATAGCTTCAGGGATAGATTCATGTAGCAGATCATACGCCATGGAAATGGAAATCAGACCTTATAAACCAGATTGTTAGGAATGGAAGACATAGATTAGACTGCAAAAATGAGAATAATGATCATAGACCTACAAATATGAATTTTAATTGTTTTGTGGGGACGTCCATAGAGTTTACTCAAGGACACCATTTTGCGCCCATGATAGGAGACACATCCTTGGGAAGGGAAGACACAGGATTGGGGATGCTTCCCCTGCTCACACGGTTTTTAGAACTATAATCTCCTCCAAGTAGCAAGTCACATTGGGTAACATGTGCAGGTGTGAGTTTCCTGCCATTGAGTGTCTATCACCTCCTTATGGTGTATCAACTCTTTATTTTGATGCATAAAATCTTACACAATTTCAGTATCTATCACGGTTGGACCTTTCTCTTTAAATAGCAATTATTTACTCAGAGGCACTTTCAGTATCAAGAACTTTGAAGAATTTCTTGGAGGGATTATCTGTATAAACCCTAGTCATGTTTCTTATTGTTTAAAGGAGATATAGGGTACATTGTTGAGATGGATAGCAAGTTTTTGTTTTGAGCTATATCATTAGAATTTACTGTTTTCAGATTGTACAAAACAATGATGCATATTTTCTGTTAGTGTTTCCAGCAGCATATGTTTATGTATTCTACTAACTTAGAGATTGCAATTTTGGTATGTTTCAGTTTTTAAGCTATCTAGGGTTTTGTTTTTAAGCTATAATGTTAGCCAAAAAGAGCACCTTGCAATGTATACTAGAAACTTTTGATTTGAAAAATATGTTTGATGAACATAACGTGGAAATTGAATCACATATTTATCCTGGTTAGCGTCTGAATATCATGGGTGCTCCATGTTTGCCCAATTATCAAGCTACAGGGAGAAACCCCTAAGCTTTAATTTTAGAAACATAGGAAGTCAATCTAGTGGCAGTAGTTCTTTTTTCAATGGGTTGGGCCACTAACAGTGCAACAAATTCCAATAGTTCAGTTGATCAGTGATGCACTTTTGAGGTGTTACAAGATGCTTTGATTCCTTCTTTCGAAAATATTACTGATTCCTGGGTGGTAGATTCAGGGGCCTCATTCCATGCCACACCTGATAAGAAATATTTTCATGACTATGTTCAAGGAGATTTTGGACAAGTCCATTTAGGTGATGATAAACCCTGTAATATTGTTGGAATGGGTAAGGTTCTTGTAAAACAGAAGAATGGAAACCTATGGCTACTAAAGGAGGTAAGGCATGTTCCAGATCTAAAGAAAAATCTGATTTCAACAGGGCAGTTAGGCGGTGAAGGTTGTGTGACAACTTTCATAGATAAAGCTTGGAAGGTCACCAAA
>APFE030845133.1:0-11735 GCA_000404065.3 Pinus taeda
AGTCCCGCCCAGCTTACAAAAAAAATAAAAATAAAAATATGAATAAAACTACATTATTTCCCTATCATACAAAACATTATTAAGTCGCTCGTAAAGAATCAAATTATCTCGTTGCATATACAAGTTTCACTGAAATTGATTGCATTAATGGATAGATGATGCTTCCATCCACAAAGCCAGGTGACTCCAACCCACCTAGTGACTCCAACGGAGACTCAACGTAATTACAAACCTAGTGACTCCAAGAGAGACTCAGCTTAATTACAAACATAAATGACAAGTTATAAACCCTTTTTTTCATGTTATATTAAAAAGCATGAAAACGAACTTTAATCCTAAATGAAATATTATGAAAAAGATTAATGTGCATTTGCGTTTAACATTTTGAGGGAATAGTAAAGCCAATATCATATATAAATATATATAATAATAAATTATTAAAAAAAATAAAAAATAGAATAATAACTAATAAATAAAATTTAAATATAAATAAAATATATAAACAATAATTATATGAAAAATAATAAAAAATAAATTTTAAGTAAAACAAATAAATTTAATAATCATTAAAATTTACTTTCTAAATTTACTTTCTTATTCATTAATTCTAGACTAAAACTTCCAATATGACTCGACTCATTAATTCTAAACTTTAATATTTTGACATCTTTTAAGAGTGGTAAGGAAATCAAACATACAAAATATATTTATAGCATAAATGATTATGTATAAAAGCTTTTTTATAATAAAGACTCCCACATGGAATGGACTTTGGTAAAGGGTTAAAAATACACATCATTACATTATACATATATCAACCAATATTTTATAAGTGGTTGTTTCACAACGAATAACATCTAAGTTTAAGTGATTTAGATTTTTTTTCATTGATATTATAATAATTATAATAAAATTATGTTAAGTAATGATATCTAATAGTGATTTTAGATTTGGTTTAATTCGATACTATTATTTTATAATTTTATTTATGAATTATAATGATTATTTATTATATAATATTTTTATTATAAGAATAATTTAGTTTTATTAAAATTTATTTTTTATTAGTTTTCAAAAAAGTTTAATTGGTTGACCCTCATGAAAATAAAGAGTTATGTATTATTAGACTTTAGATTTAAATTTATAAAATATATTTGTCACTATTCGTCCAAATATATTTGTGACAATTTAATAAATATTGTGTGATTCATGTGAGAATTATAGTAGTAACGATCCAAAACTACTCAATTACCAATTTTTTGAATCAACAGTTATGAGGATTTGAATAACACACAAAATAAATCTTCATTTAACAACAAAGACCAAACTTCTTTTCGGACTATCTTCAAAAGGACGAATACAATAGATCGTGAAGCTAAGACACCAATGTCTCAAGAACGAGAAGAGATGAAGGAGATGCAAGATAAAGGAAGTTGGAAGACCATAGAGAAAAAAAAGAAAGCTACAGTGCCAATCTCGCCAAGAAGGACGAGGAGCTAGATAATTAAAAACTAAGAAAATTATAGTTCCGATAAACCAATTTAGTCTCAATAGACTTTAACCATCATCATCATCTTCATATACTATAATAATATTTAATTATACCACATAGTTTATCATCATATACTGTAATAATAATTAATTATACCACATGGTTTATTGTAATTTGTTTTGATATTAAATTTATTTGGGTTCATATACATTAAATAAATAATATGATTCTTCAAAATTATTAAGTTCATATAGTACTATTATTTCCGACTCGGATTCCACATATCCCCATTTTTAATGTCATTACCTGATATTGCAAGCCACATTGACATTTGGTAAAGGGTAGACAATATAACCATGTGTGTTGCTATTTCGTATTCTACTCGCATTCGGGTTCTGTTTTTAATCAATCCATTGGTAACTTTTTTTAAGGGTTTTGGAGTCTTTCGCACTTCCGTTCCCATCAAGACGTTAGTGGAGTTTTCTTTGCTTTTAATCAAAACAGTTTGAAATTTACATTCGATTTTCCATTTCCATTCTAACCTACATGCTGGTGGGGGTTTCTTTGACAACATGTTCTCGCAATCTAGTGCTTGAAGTAGGGCGTAGCATTAATGAGTGGTTTGGGGAAATACATTCCATGCGACAGAACATGGAAAGCGGGTTCGAGAATAGCAAAAACTAAGGCGGTTTCGGCGGAGCAAATCTTAGGGAAGTCAGAAGACAATCACCGGCCCTATGTTATTGTCTCAGTCAAATATTTTGACAGAACTGTCCAGAATCCGCATGGTTGAAGCATTGCCCTGCAATCTGAATGGTTTACATCATCATCCGTGGTTGGATCCGCTACGCCTCCTTACACGCGAAACGAATTCACTGAACAACTTTTACTCATTCCATGCGCAGTTGATAATCTCTCGAAATCATGACGACGAAACTGTAATGAGTCCATTACTTGGGACCCAGAATAGACGACACACCAGTGACCAATAATATGGTCCCCTTGAGGCCGCTTCACCGCTAAGGGAATTTATCTTCATACTGGAAGAAAAGATGGAGATTTTCTACCCTAGTACTGTTAGTCACGAGTTACTCCCATACTGGCAGCTTCTGTAAGTGCGGACGTGAGCAATAGGTATTGAGAATGGCAGGCAAAATGGATGGAATTCAGAGGTATCGGCAAAAGCAAAAGGGCACTACGAAAATCCCACTGGCCGACCATTTGGCATGCGGACTGACGCCCCTTTGTCAATTCCGCTACGGCGGCAGAGCTTACACCCACTTTACAAACATTCCAATGACTAAAAGGCAAAAGCTGAAACCCCACTAACGTGGGAGTTCCCCGGGGGGCCCTCCCTCCAACACGCGTATATAATGCCCAAAGGATTTATACGTAAAACGAACCAGTATAATCCATCAAACATTGCAAAACATGTACAGATTTTATTTTCGTCTATTGGTTGAAAACGAGTGACACGAACTTATGTTTTCTGATATATTATTTATCCCAAAAGATTCCTGCATGAGTAGTGTTCACACTAAGAAATGTGTGATCTACCTTTTGGTCGGTCGAATATGTTATTCCGAATTGCATTTTAGTCTGAAAAGGCTGGACTGTCATGCAAGCATATTGGGTCACTGATGTTTACGGGAGACATTCAGTGGATGTGTTGACACCTATTGAGACGTTTAATCAAAAAATCTTTTATTTTACATCATCACATCGAGTAAAGCGTTGCAATTATAAAAGTTTGGGCGGTCTACAACTCTTGTGGTCCAGAATCCATATTTTATCTATTTCTCTGAGATTCCATATCAAAGAAGACAGATGCTTTGCAACTCAATTGAATTTTTGCTAAATCTGTTTCGTTAACATGTCCATGAATACAATTATAGATATTTTTTCTTAAATTAATGTGTGACGCATAGTTAAGTTTATCAAATTGGTTTTTTTTTTTAACACTTTACGTGGTTGCGAGCTTCATTTATTTGTTGTTTTCTTGTAATAAAGTTAAGGGAGTAGTTTTATTTACAAAAATAGATTTATGTTTTGTTAAGTCATAAGTTGTTGGTATATTTGGTCTACTAATTTATGTTTTGTTAAGTCATAAGTTGTTGGTATATTTGGTCTGTTAATTTTAACATATTTTTTTGCTGTTGCAGTGATAGCTAATATATTTATTTCTGGAAATATTCTAAACTTTCTCTAAAATATTCCAGCAAATTTTTTATTCACTATGTTAAAAAAAAAATTAAATATCAATTTAATTGGTCAAAAAATAAATATATAAATATATTTTTAAGTTTTCAAAATTTAAATAAATTTTCTTTTATATATTAAAAACAATTAACTTCACAATCATATAATTTTAAGCTAAATTAGAAAGTTATTGATGCATTGGTTGGCCAACTATAATATATATTGTTGATGTCGCAGTGAAGAACTAGTAATGTACTCTTAAACAATAAAATAAACTTCATCCAAACTAAATAGCAAAATTTTTAATTCAACCATGATATAAACTTCAACACAAACTCACTTGAAATTTTTTAATTCACCATGATTTTATAATATATATATATATATATATATTTTTTAAGATTTGAAGTTTTCAAAATTTAATCATTTTATTTTATTATATAAAAAAAAAACTTCGCAATCATATTATTTTTTATAAATTTTTTAAATTTACAATAAAACCAACTTCTGCAATTCTTTATATGATTTTATCCTAAAAATGCAAAAGCAAATATCGCAAAATTAACCACTGAATGCCATTAAAAAATTCAAACATTTCCATACTTCTTGGTCTTCTTAATATAATTAAATAAATATAATATCTATTAAAAACCATTTGTATATATAAATAAATAATATTTACCTAAAATTAATTTGGTGAGATTATTTTTAAAATAATTATAATGTTTGATTGTTTAAATTGCATTTTTCAAGTTAATTTATATGTGATTTAACTAACATCGGTTTAAAAATACATGATTTCAAAATAATATAATTCATTAAAAAAATTTAGTTGGTGCTCACTAATCCTTCACATAATTGGATTTATGTAAATAAATTTTAAATGCAAAATATTAGCCTAAAAAATACTTTAAACATAATTAGAAATATATGTTTCCATGTTTGAGACAGGACATGATTATTAGCAAGATCAACCAAAAATTTGTTGGTGAGATTATTTTTGAAATGATTATAGTGTGATTATTGAAATTCCATTTTTCATGTAAAAATATTGTTTCTGTTAGTTAGTTAGTTTCTCATTTAACTAGACTGTAATTAAAACAATATAATTAGAAAATATTTAATTCATTAAAATAATTTATTTAAACTACACCCATTCTTAATATAAATATAATTGGATTTATGTACATAACTTTCAAATACAATATATTAACATAAAAAATACCTTAAATATATATCATTTAATTTTTGAAACAAAATATATAATTAGGGGAAATCAACCAAATATCTTATCATCATTTATTCTATATCATATTATATTTAATTGTAAATATAATATAACTTTAAATCATTATCTCTTAATCTTTTGAATTTACCCATATATAAAACAAAGAAGATGCGAGTAAATGATATATATATAGAATTGAGGATTTGAATGTGGAAGTAGATATAGGTCAGTGGAGTTGGGAAAAATTTGAAGGTGGGATACTTCGAATATTAAACTATATATGAAAGTAGAATAAAAAAAGTATTGAAACCATTTAAATATAATACTATAATTTACTTAATCTTATAATAATATATCCTAATTTCTTAAATATTTCACGCCTTATCACTTCTAAACTTTTAATATTTTAAATTTTCTTAATATTTATCTAATATATTATTAATATTGCCGTAATTAATAAATTATGTCAAAACATTCACAGCACATAGTGCTAAAACTACAAATATAGGCATTCTATACCTTTAAATAAATTAATATTAATTTATTGGGAGTCCAATATTCCGAGGTTAATAAAAATGTATGATCGACATCATCCGTCGTTCTTCCGTCAGTCTGTATTTCAGATCGAACGATGCCGATTTAAGTTTATCGATTCATAATCACACAATATGACTAAAACGAATGAACGGTTGTAAACCTTTTTATTTAGGTTTGATGTATACAGCCAATATCTGTACAGTCAGTAACAATTGATTCAACCTGGAAGTAATTCTCACGCAATACGAAAGATGGTGACATCCACCAAGAAACAACTTGTATGACACTGTGCATTACTTTAACCATACCGGTAGTTTCTCCACTTTAAATATCGCAAGGTTCGCTTCCCTATTTCCAAAACGGAATATCGTTTTGTAGGGTTAATCTGCAACTCCAATCCATTGGCAGATCTCCTCTGCAAATCTTAAGAAGGCGATTTGTCTGTCCAGATTATAGCACCAAGAACAAACAAGAAGATTGAGAGAACCAGAAGCTGTGAAATTTCAGATCGCAAGTATTTCTTACAATGGGAAATTGTTTGCAATCGGTGCGTGTAGAACTGTCAAAGGAGATTGAGGAACAGTTCATCAAGATCAGGAAAGCCGATGGAAAAATCCTGGAATGCAGAGGTCCTTTGTTTGTGAAGGACCTGTTGCTGGATCATGATTTCCATGCTGTTGTGAACTGTGAGAACTCTTGCCACAATCTTTCTCCAGAATATGAGCTGCTTCCTGGTCATATTTACTTTCTGGTTCCAAACAACAGCAGCGTTGTTTCGTCAAATGATGGCGGCATAATGTTTAACGAGAAAGCGCAAGAAGGGCCTCTGAAGCCTCCAGGCGGTAAGGTGCTTTTAGAAAACAATGGGGTTGTTAGGGTAAAACTCGTCATTACAAAGCGACAACTCGAAGAAATGCTTTCGAAAAGCCTCTCTAACAAAAAGACTTCTATTGAGGATATGATCGTTGCGTTTCAGTCTAAATCTCAATTGAGAGAGTCTGTTCATGAAGATCCTTCTGTAAAGCCCATATATTCTGGTTGGAGGCCTTCTTTAGAGAGCATTTCCGAAGGCTAAGTTGCAGTATTAGTCCTTTTATTGTCGTCAATGAAAATCAATACAGTCCCATATAGATAGGTTTCAGTTTCGATACCCTTTCTTACAGAAAACTACCTTGTTATCAAGGAGAGTTTCATGTAAATATATATACAGGAAAAGAGGGATCAGATTTCATAGTATCTGAGTGTCGCTGGATGAAAAAATTAACTTATATGATAAGTTAATAATAATCACCTTCTATGTGAAAAACAGAATGTAGTTCGTTTTTTTCTCACCATGGTTGGGTGTTGAGAGTTATATTAGAAATTGGCAGCCGTGCCTAGTAGAGAGCATTAAATGCCAAACGAACCGTTCAAATAAATAAATAGAATAATTCACAATCACATACAGGAGGCTAAATATAGTTTTGGATTAGCATATCTTATGGATGACTGGATGCATTTGGATGTCGCTGAGCTTTTCTTTTAGAAATTGATTTCTTGTGTGAAATGATGAAATCAGGAGACACTTCAAGAATATTTTCCAAAACCTGCAAACCTCCATTCTCAGCCATCCATTAACAATACAACACAGTACAAAGCAGGATTATTTTATATATCTCATAAAGGAAGCCTTTCATGGGATAACTTGGTCACTAAAATTGATAATCAAGAAGAGATTTCAAAAGAATATTTGATGCAATCCAGTATCTCATAATAAACAGGATATACATTCCAACTGTTGTTCAAAATCGGCAGTTTTCCGTCTTTGTTTCTTGCTAGTGAAGAGTACCATAAGTGGCCATTGCCAGGAAAGGACTTGTCCAGTCCTTAAAATTTTCGTAATAACGTCTGATTGTCTAGATTTTTGTGAATAAAGTTAGGGTTTCCACTCCCCTGCCTGGTACTTTAATACGAGCCGACGCCGGTACGTCGGTATGCAGATGGCGTGCTATTTTCAGGGTTCGCAAACGTATATTAACATCAATTTTATAGTGCTTTTGCTGAAGAATGATATTTTGCTTGACTCACTTAGATTTCTCCCAAAGAAATCATAAAAACATTAATTATGTTGGTGTTATGGCGAAAACACTGAGACTTTAATTATTATTTTTAGGAGTGCGTAGACTCATGAAAGACTGTGTAATAAAAAATTATGGTGATAGTTATGCGCGGTCTCTGAGTGCCTTAATCAATTAGGACTTCTTTAAAATGCACCATAAAATATCCTCTTCCATGATTAAAAACTAGGGTGATAACAACGTGCAATCGGATAAGCATAGGAATAAAGTGAAAGTGATACGTAGGCCGGTTCCACCAGAAACATTGAAATATTTGAAATAACATTAAAACATTGGAAATAGCGTAGTAGGAGGAGGTCACGTTTTAGCTTGAAAAATATTTGAAATAACATTGAAATATTTGAAATAGCGTAGTAGGAAGAGGTTATGTTTTAGTTTGGAAAATAATAGAATTTAGGGTGAGATTTTGATAAAATTTGATAGATTTTTTTGGGAAATATGAATTATATTTATTAAATTTCAAGATTCTAAATTTGATAACGTTAAATTTTTTTTTTTTTATAATTATTTCTTTTTAAAACAAAAAAAAATGATAATGATTGTCCACACACAATAATAAATTAAATAATGACAATTTATGTGAAACAAGCATCAAATATTTAAGCCCATGGGTATGGGATTGTGGGTGACATGTTAAGTTTTTTTAAATCATAAAGTTTGACCTTCAAGATATTTAAAGTTGTGACATATAAATGTAAAGTTTATTTTATAAATATGATGATTAATGAATAGTTAATTATTATTTAATTTTTAAATATTGTATTTAATAAAAATATTAAAATAATTATATATATAATATAATGGGTAGTATTTTGAATGAAGATGAATGTATTTTCTTAACGTAAGTTAAATATTATCAATATTTTTAATTATTTTAAAATTATTAGTTTTTCCATGGTAATATTTAAATTTACTGATCACATTTTAAATTAATCAATTAATGTTATATATAAATATATATAGTGTTGTGTCAAAATAGGGAACTATATTGGACACACAATCATTTTGTTGAGAGAATATCTCAATGATACATCAACCTAGGAAGCATTTAGATCTAAACAAGTTACAACGAAGAGAAACAAACTCCTTTACTTAGAAAGTATCACACCTACAACAAGTAGGTATTATCATTTTTCGAAGTCCCGCAATTAATGACTAATTGTCTTGATCTCAATAAGTGAAGTCTACCAGTAGTAGGCTTGGTGTTTACAAGCATGATAAAAAAACATGTTGACATCCATACAAAAGAACAAATTTCCACGAGACTGTCACTCAACTAGGATGTCTTTAGTTTAGATGATTCAGTCAACAATTATATCTCCACACCTCTACATATACCTGTAAGTCATCCTCCATCATTATCGGCCTACATTTTCTTGGATATCCCATAACCATGTAGGTTTAATCATATTTCCCTAAACCATTCTTAGGTTTTTTTCAGTTGACCCTCCACCATGCCACAAGTTATTTTGGTTGTCCATGAACCATGCTACAAGAATCATTCTCATTTCACTCTCACAAGTAGTTTCTAGCTTACCACAAACCTACACTAGAAAGTGGTTACTGGCTTATCACAAACCTGCACTTACAAAATGGTTTTGAGATACCCATGATCTTTAGGTGGTACACTTACATCAAAATGATTGACTTAGGTACATACTATTACAATTTTTTCAAGGATGTTGGGCTGAGTTAATCCGATTTCCAATAACCTAGGGGAACTCAACATAACACTATATCCAATTCAACAATATTTGAAGAAGCTATTTAAAATATGTAGTCAGCTCAAGAACATGGACTTACATGGATAAATTCCATAAGAGATCTTCTCTCACTTTTAAATATTTTTCCTCACCTCATTCAATTACATAGGATTCAACTCAATAAGTGGTGTAATAGGCTGGTCCAAAGGCATTTAAAAATCTAACATGTAGATGTGAAAAATTTATTCGATAGGCACTAAAAATTAATTTCGTAGTGTAGTGAAAATCTTATAGGCATTGTGAAATGATTTTGCAGCACCCGTAAAAAATTGTATTTCGAATTCTAGGAAGTTGAAACAAATCAGACTTGTTCTAATTGACTTCCCACAACATTACCTACTTCTTAACATTACACATGACTTACACTACCTCTCTTCATTAGGTTTGCAAAGCTAACTTGAACTTATCATTTAAGAAGAAATCTAAAATGGTTTTGACAACATTTAAACAAAACAAGGTGGTTTGGTTTGCTGCATACGCTAGCACTCTACAGCTACAACAACTCAACACTGCTAGCATAAACTATAAGAAACATGATTTTTTTCTTAATTCTAAAGCACATATCGCATTCCAAAAAAAGCATATCTCATTCCAATCTTCGTTCCCAAAACCCATCTATTACATTGTCTTTATCATAGGCCATGTGCATTAAGTTATTAGAAGCTCTTAGCCATACGAGGCATTCCTCTACAGTGTTTACAACAAGAATCAAAACAAAAAATGATAAAACACAATGATGGAAGCTTCCATGCTCAGATTCTTATTGAAAATAGACTGAACAAGCGAAGACTTCCAACAGAAACAATGTATAAGAATAAAATGCAATTAGAAATAATTTATAGATAGAAATCGATTTGGCCAAAATATCAACAACTTCATTAACCATATAGAGAGAGAGTGGTTAAAAAATACAGCGACGTATAAACATGTTTTTCATTAATAAAATCCAAATATAGATTAAACCTAGCTAGATAGACAATGTGGGAATATGTAGCCCAAACCTCTTTTGACCTTTGCCTCTTCTCCTCATTGTGGAGTTTCTATTCTCTTCTCCTCCTTCTCTGCCTCTCCTTTACAAACACTTTTCTTTAAAACGAAATATAACAGGGACAAACAAGAGTCATAAGTGATGAATCATTCGCCCGCCTCCACAAAATAATGTAAACTAAATCTATATTTACATTAGAAAATAATTCCTCCAATTTATTTTAAAGAAAACTCACTTTGTAATGTAAACATCTACAATTTCATACAAACACATTTAAATTTCTCCCAAAATCATTATGTGAACATCCCATCCTACTGACAAAATGTTGGTCTAGTATTCATCAAATTTTGTGCTCCATCTATGCTCCTACATAAGATTCCAAAGGTACAAAAATTTATAACCTCCTAGTCATATGTATCTAGTCTTCTTGTAACAACTTCAACTCATGAGCTGCAACACGCCTCTCTAGTAACAAGCCTCCACCCTGCTACATGATACCTCACCAAACGTTCTGCTGAGTTTGGGCTTTTTGCATCTTCCTGGTCCTCTTCTCTAGAACCCTTTGAGCACTCTTTTCTCTAGGCTATTTCAAATCTCCTCACTTTCCTATACACTCATATGTACAGTAAAATAAATCTATTAACATAATTTTAATTAACTTGTGCCTTGTTTTAGTACTTCTTCCATGAACTCTGATCTTTACGTGTTGTCGAAGTGTTCAAACTTGCCAATACAATGCTAAAAAATTTCCTCATAATCATAAGTTGTCTCTTCATACACCCAATTATACTTTCCTACTTTCCTTCTATCAATTGCATATTCTAATTCAGCTCGTAGCAGAAATTTGCTCTCTTCAAGTTGTTGAATACCTTCTCCTGTCACAAAATTTAAACCATATTCATTTAATTATGGTTTATTCCTTTCCATTATAACATTCTAGTTGTAGTTTCCAATTTCGTCTTCATTGTCATCCAAGACAATCTTCTCCTTTCCCAATTTTGATTTTTCTTTCTGAATATGGAATCCTTGGTTCATTATCATCTCTTCTAAGATTTCCACCTCATATGATTCAGGAAATATTCTTGACCTTTATGTGATATCCACCACATCGATATTCTACCCACCATTCCTCCAAAAAATCTACCTCTTCATTAAAGAAAAATCCTTGTTCAAATTTACATATAAAAACATCCATTTCACATGCAAATACTCTGATTTCTTCTTCCAATTTGACATACATCTTTTGTCTCATCTTCCTTTGCAAGGAATTCCATATTGTTATGAAACCAGCTCAAGAAAAGATAGAAAAGATAGATCAACGCCTTAGAATTCTGCCTCTTCGAGGGGGCAACCTCCTTTACATTACATAAATGAACAATTCTTGGATGATTCAAATGAAAAAACCTCCTTT